>JAQQZZ010018290.1:0-11254 GCA_030265115.1 Mopalia vespertina | reverse complement strand
TGCGCGCTGAAAGCTGGTTTCCGAAATATCGGAAACCAGACAAAATGGCTCGTTGATACCTTAGAGTTGGAATCTCCACAGGTAGGTCCACGAATAATGTTTAGAATGTGTGACCGCAGCTAAATCGAAGTTAAAGGGAGGTAACCGGAGACCAGCTTTTGACACAAGATTAAATTTTAGATTGGCTGCCTGTGATAGATATACCGGTACATGATTATAAATACCAGTAATCCATATTGAAAACATTCTTATGATTAAGCTCCATATCATTTTCTTTCTACAACTGTTCAATAGAATCTTTACGATCTTAAAGTGAACACTAAATTGTCCGATCCGAGCTCAGATTTTTGCTAATTTTTACAAGCAGTCCATTACGCGCCACTACAGCGTATATTGTTGTACTTCCGGTCTAAACAGCTGAAAGTACTTAGTCATTTAGCGTAACCATTTAGCAGACAATCTGTTTGTTTTCTTTAAAACATTGGGGATTTTAACGCTGCAATTCTGTCAAAATACTATTGACGGGATCTTTCTGAAAACAGGTTTTTTACTGTGTCCCGTTACATGTTTATAGTTCGGCTTTTAAGGCCACAAATTTGGACAGCGAAACAGCTGGCTAGCTGTCACAGTTTGACGGCAACAACCAACAAAGGGTAAACAATGAAAAATTGCAGCTCGTAGACTGAACGACAGTTGTGCAACTAAAGTATAAATGAAATTTTCAGAGATTCAGACTATGTATGTGTTCAGATTTTACATATTTTGTTATAAATCAACCGAAATAAGCTCACTTTCTGTCTGTCAGCGGTGGGCGGTTGGACTTTGAGGGTACGTGTTTCTTGTTGCCCTGGTGCTCTTGGAGCTTACGGGCAACAGCAAGCCGATCTCTATTGCGATGTATTTTTTAATAACGTTCTGTGTTTGTTGTATAGTGTCGTTGTTTGTTGCCAGTGAAGTCGAGGCTGGCTTCCTCCACCCAGTGTGCTGGCATGCCGTCACTGTTAGATCCAGGTACCGTCCTTATATAGCGTATGCAATACTGACGGTACAGCTTCATCAAAAAACGTCTTGCAGATTGAGATTTTTTAACCAAACTACACAGAAAGTAAAATCTGTTCAAAAGGAATCAACATGAAATACGTCTGTCGATATGCCAAAAGCTTTCATTTTAAAGCTCCTTACCTGCACTCATCAATTATTTTGCCTGTATAAAGTCCAAAACTTTCTCTAGCAGCCAGCTATCAAAGTTCTCCTGCCATCTTGTTACCTAATCCCCATGCGCCTTTGTTTGTTCACAACATCTGGCATATGGTAAAGTCACAACGTCAGAATCTGCTTCACCGACAAAGGCTCATGGGAATCGGGTGCACACAAAATTTCAAACTACAACAGAAATGGCTGTCATGGCAGAGCTAGTAAACACAGAATTCAGCCAAAACAAGTAGATGCGAATTCGTATCCAATAAACTATACAGTATATAGAACCAAAACAAGCAGAAGTTGTCCGATTTTCTTCTGTGTTAATGTTGTAAGTCGCATATAAACGGGGAAAATATTGAATTCCACTCAAAGTTTATTATTTGAATGGTGTTTGTTGATTGTGCGTGCATGTATCCAAATACGCAGTCTGGAAACTTCGGTATGTCGGCGGAAATCTTTGGCTTTTATAAACCAGAATTGGGAAGCAGCTCTGTGATTGGTCAATTTAAGAAACCAATCAACATTATAGTGGGGGTGATTGCGTTAGATCTCAATATAGCGACAAACAAAACACGGGGAGCTTTTTTGAGATCTGATTTAAATTAGATTGAGTTGACGGACACCCTTACGACCAAACCATGGTCGCAGCCCCCAATTAGTAAAGCTTCTTGTTTATAGGATACAGATACTTTGATTTGTGTTTAAGTTACCAAGGTAATATGTTTGTTATATCGGACTACAGGGTACACATGTAACACAAACACAGGTCTCCGATGCAAATAGTATTAGCCTTAAAAAAATTCATGTACAAAAAAAGAAAAAGAATTTTTTTCTCATTATCTGTTATATATTTCTGTTATATACAGGCATTCATTCTAACAAAAATTAAAAAAATATAAAACAAAAATAATTAACAAAAAAGATAATACATTTTTATCAACAAATTGTTTTTGCTTTAAATATAGTAACAAGACTATTTTAAGTACTTGACTTTTCATTCCAAACAAAGGACACTGATTTTAGATGATAACCCATAACCTAGAAAAGTATAGAAGGTTTGATATCAAACGAATAACACCTCATTTTATTTTTTTGTAAATTTGTCTGCATTTAAAATTTACCAAATGATACATGTGGAAATTAGAAATCTTTTTGTTTAGCATTTTTCTAACCTATACACTGAAAAAAAATCAGAGCTCAAATATGTATGTGTGACATGTTTTTATTTGTTTTATTTTTTTTTTATCATTCAAACATTTTAAATCTATGAATAATTTTTGTGTCTAGGTGACTGAGTGGTATAGGTGGCCGGCACTTACTGCTGGCGAGGGTCGTAGGTTCGATTCCCAGCCGCTTTAAACCTGCAAATTTTTTTAACTAGAATCTGTTCGAACTAAGAAAGTGTTATCCCAAAATAACGAAAATATTATTTTAAATCCACATATTCATCAACAGTTTTGTTGATTGCTTCATAAGGGCCCTTGTTTATTTACTGTCCATATATATAGACTGTGTGCCATAACCATTGGGAGAAGAAAGCGGACATCACAAGACAGTGGAAACTAGACAAGATAATATCAACTAGACTGCAACTTTTGGGGTTTGTCATACTTTACAGGGATTTATAGCAGTCACTTTCGTAAATGTTGATTTACCATAACTGTAAAAAAAAAACACACCCCAGAACCAATCATACAGGAATATTAACAACACATCCAAAATAACACACCCCAGTGCCAATCATACAGGAATATTTACAACACAACCCAAAAAAATACACCCCAGTACCAATCATACAGGAATATTTACAACACATCCAAAATAACACACCCCAGTACCAAACATACAGGAATATTTACAACACATCCAAAAAACACACCCCAGTACCAAACATACAGGAATATTTACAACACATCCCAATTACACACCCCAGTACCAATCATACAGGAATATGTACAACACAACCCCAAAAACACACCCCAGTACCAATCATACAGGAATATGTACAACACAACTCCAAAAACACACCCCAGTACCAAACATACAGGAATATTTACAACACATCCAAAATAACACACCTTAGTACCAATCATACAGGAATATTTACAACACATCCAAAATTACACATCCCAGTACCAGTCACACAGGAACTTGCACAACACATAGCATGTCAACAAGATCATTTAATATCTGATTGGAAATATTTTTTTTAAACAATAAAAGAACAAAGTTTTTTTGTGTAAGTGTCTTTACTTTATTTTTGGTTTTCTTTTTTCTTTTCTAGCTCGGTTTAAAGCATAGATTATTTACTACCAAAAACTGTAATATGACAATTGATTCCTTGAATAGATAGATGTGACTGTGGTACCTGTAGTGTGTTTATTCTAGCACATTTCTACATGTACCTTCACTGAATGATTTTTGTGTCTTTTACTAATATTAATTTAACAGTATTTTTCTTATTTGGGGATAAAACTTTCTTAGTTTGAACAGATTTTAATTCAGAACATTTTGCAGTCTGAAACCCTCAGTTACATGTAGGCACTGAATCATCAGAAATAAAAGGCTGTCACCTACATGCAGACCACTCGACCTTCTACTGTCCTAAATTGACGAAAATATTGTTAATTCCTTCACCACAAACTCAATCGGTCATATCAAAGTAATCTATTACTGGGGAACGTCTTCTGGGCACTGGGTCAGTTTTCTTGGGGGCAGTGTAGACATCTGTACTTAACCTCATCTCCCTCACAGCATCTCTGAAATACAGACATTGAGATTGAGTGATTGGTGTTTTACGCCATGCTAAAGGGTATTTCACTTGACAACGGTGTATTCCAACAATAATTGACACTAGCACAACCAAGATGTGAAGCGTTTCCATAATGTTGGAAAGTCAATTTTCCTCCAGTTCTTAGTAAAGACAGTATTGTTACTCTTTAAACAAACTGCCATTAGTAAGAGGGCTACAGACATTGAGACATTATGTTTACGAGCTATTCTCACCAGCAAAGTAAGTTTTGGGAAATACCGAAGACTTTAACAGAACAATGCCATCTGGAGAAAAAATCAGATCTAGATCAGTGCTTCGATACTATATTCTTGTTTGTATATTTAACTGTGTACTTAAGGCTATTTTACTCATACAAGTAATTGTTCCAGCCCAATTATGCTCACATAAAAGAACACATAACAAAACTATAACAGACAGATCGACTTCATGTTGGCCCTTAGCTCTGAGGCAACAGGAAACTCTCTTCCAATCCTACGCTGAAAATTTAGACTAGAAGAGTATATAGCCTGTTGTGACAATTCTCAACAAATGGGTATTCTTTTACCAGAGCGCTACGAAGAATGGTATTTGTAGATTGCCGATGAATAGTGACAGTACAGCCCAATGGGTGAAGGATTTACGACATGTATTAGGAAAATGACCGATCTACACAGTAACAATACAATGTTGGGGATAAAATTTTCACCTGATTTTAGATTTTGATAATGCAGACAATTTTTTTTATAAATTTTTATAAATGAAAATCAACAGATAGCAATTAAGACCACTCAGTGCCCAATTGAATGAACAAAACTTTTTTACAGGAACTTTCACAGAATATCACATTTTAAATTGAAAAGTAAATTATAAATTTATTTTAGAATTAATAGGCTGAAAAAGATAAGACTGCTCTTTCCATAAGTTTTATAATGTTTGCCTATGCTGTCATTGTAGGATTACAGTTTTCAAATTTGGGGCTGTGGCTATAAGCCCTGAATATGTTTTTTATGTTAACAAGTGGGAAGATCAACAACTCGGCTTTACAACATTTGTTATACACAACAAAAAAAAAAGAATCAAAAAGAAGCTCGGAACCCCCTACTGACTCTGATTTCGTATTAGCCAACACATCCATTGTCGACAAATCTCGTCACTGGTCTGATCTATTATTAAAGGAAGCTTTAGCCATTCGTAGACAGAAACCAATCCTTAATCATGGGCTAAAAGCCACTAAAGACCTATATTTGTTTTCTTAAATTGTTTATATGCATTTTTATCCGGCCTCATTTGTTACATAACATAGCTTAATTGTCTGTTCCTGACACATGTTTAGTCACTGTATTAAGTTTCTTTCAAAATAACTTGAACCACATGTCTAATAATGTATATTCTATCTGGTTTGTTTTTCTAGCTGTATTTGTATGACATATTCATAACCTGTATATAAGTCTGTTGTTGGCCACTTTGTAATTATCTCCTGATGATGGCATGATGAATGCTGAAAAATTAAGTCAAAATGAAGTTATCGTTTTTCGGAATTACACTACTTGTGTATTATGTAAAAAAAAAGAATAATATGAAATAAAATGATGGCTCTCCAACTCACCTGAGTTCTGTTTCGCTATGTTTGTGAGGTATAGGCATCGGTGCTTTAGGCTGCCACTCTCTCTGAACTAGACTGGTTAAAGTCACAGAGGGTAACCAGCAACGATCCCTGGCAAACATAATGATGTTTATGTAACTACGTGATTGATAACAACAGAACATTCATGACATCAATTCGTTTGACGTAGTGCTCAAAAGTTATTTTAGTTGTATAACTGGGTAAAAGCCCAAGTCAAGGAAGTGAATCCATGAACTTTAATTCGACGACAATTTTCTCGGGTGTCTCAACTATTATTAACGCACCCTGCTTCAATAACTTTCTTTGTTTGATTTGGGGTTAATGCCATACTTAATGTTATTTCAATCACTTGACGGCGTGCCAGCCCAATGGGTGAAGGAAACCACAGCCGGACATCACGGCCATCAAACAAAAAACATCACAGGACAAATGCAGGACACTCACTGGACATACAAAGACTTCACAAACATATCGGCTTCCTGTGCCTTTTTAGCTCTGAAAGCACCAAGACAACAGGACGCTCCCTCCAACCATTCGTTGCTTCAATACATGCTCAGATCAAATGTCAGACAGATCAATGGTCTTCACATAAATTGTTGTCAAAGTAGTGCAGCTTTAATATCGGGAAGGGGGGGGGGAATCCCTAATCAGATTGACTTGTGTTGCCCCTTCCACCACACATCTGTCTTCAGGCTCGCAGGGGACTGGAAGCTCACAGAAACCTGCCACCCCTTTGACTGGAGTGCCCCAGCACCTATGAAGCTCTCAGCAACCACTTGCTTGATAGTTTATCAATATTTCAGAACACAAACAGGTAAGATAATAAACTTACAACAAAAAGTAGTTACATGTATTACTTATTATTAATTTCTCCCCCTACATGGAAAAATAAATTCCCCCAATGAAATAGTATATAAAAATGCCACGGCATTATTAATATATTTACTTGTGAGCTGTAGCCACCACATTTTTCTTGGGCTCCTGATCATAACTCTCCGTCTCACAGCCGTAGAACTCCGCTAACTCATGAATGGTCCGTCTCTGGTTCATATTCATTGGTGGGAATGGGTGGCGACGGAAAACTTTCTTTGACTGAAATTGAACATTAACATGGTACTCATTTTCATCTGGTTTGATGTGGTTTGGGAGCCACCAGTTTGAGCGCCCAAGCTCTCCAGCCTTATGAGAAATTTTTTTAAATGAAAAGTATCTTGCCCCTTCTCAGAACTGATTAAAGGGGACGCATATTTAGCTGTTATACCTCAAAACGTAACAAAACAATGAGTAAATGTGCAAAAAAACAAAAAAAAGTTTATTCTATCCGTTGGCAAAGATCAGGACTTTTTATATCAGACTGACATGGTCGAGGTGGTTGCTCTACCCTGGCTAGTATTAAATGAAGGGTCCCCAAACTTTTAACCTAGATCTGGCCCTGGCAGTGTTGTTTTCATACGAAGGCCTGCCAGCCCATATAGTGAAGGAAACCATCCTGTGCAACAGTATTATTATACGAAGAAAAAGTCAGCTTCCACTGTGTAGAAATTTTGATCTGTCGTTTGCTAAACTGGTTATTATTTATAAACCAGAGTGACTTTCATAAGACTATGGGTGTATAGTACTTCCATGGTCTGGCTTCCTTCATAATTCCTGGGATGATCCCAGGAGCGTATTTGAACAATCCAAACATCTCCCCAGGACTGACGTTCATCCTACACTGCTTCCCTATGTGCATTGTGCTGAACTCCAATCACACAAACACAGTATACTGAAGAGCTGTTTTAATAAACTAACCTGTTTAGCAGAGAGCACTAGTTCTGACATTGATTTCTCCACACCAGACACAAACTGGGGAAACTGTCTACAAACAGAAGAATGAAGGAATTAGTCTCCTCAGTCCATGGAGACTTTAGTTAGTTGGATATATATTTGTAACTAAAGGTTACACTCAACAGTAATTAATTATTATGAAAAAGGACAACTGTCTATATAAGTTGTAGGGAAGACCAGAAACATCATTGTGAAAAACGGAGATAACGTCACCTGTAAAATTTACTACATGTAGAACCCCTGATTTAAAATATTAAACAATTCAAACTTATATTTTTTTTACATTATTACTTCAACATTACTTAAAACAACAAGAAAAGTTAATTTTATACAGTGTTCTGAGACCACGAGAGGGTTAATCAGAAATACATTAATACTTGTACATGCAGCTGCCTAAAATACAGACTTAAAATTCGTTTAGGAACAATTCTAACCTTATTGCTACATGTAGTTGGTTAAGTTAAACTTTTCTGAGAAATTTTGATACTGACTGAAAAATCTGCCTCTCAGATTACAGCGTGCCAGCCCTTTAATGGAAGAAAACTAAGGCAAAACACAACAATAACAGTAAGCAATACAGAGACCATGTAAAGACAGATCAGCTTCATGATGCCCCAAATCTCTGACAGCACCAGAGCAACAGGAAGCTTCCTGCCAACTGCTCGCTTTAAATATAGAGTCAACACAAGTTGCAAAACAAAGATACTACTACAGGCCTGTGCTGTAATCTTTTTTTGGCATAACCTTAAAATCAGTCCTCTAAAATCTTGTGAGATAACCTAACATTTGCATTTTACCCTGGTTTGTTGATGTTTTAAAATACAGCCTTTGTTAAAAATAAAGCAAAATTGCTTTAAAATACAATCTTCACTGATGATGGGATGACAGAATTTGTCAAAACCAGTAGCAAAATTCAAAATAGACGAACACTGCAAGCAGTTTGGGAAACCTATAAATCGGTCCTCCTAAATTAAGTTTGCATAACCATGGGGAGACCCTGTTCAGACAGTTCTCCCCAACAGCACAGGCCTGTACTATAAATAGGATTCATGTTATACCATTGCTCCTTCACAATGCCCACATGCATTCAAACTTACTTGGCAAAATCTTTAAGGAATTGGGAGTATGGAGGATTGCCGAGTTTAGCTGAGAGGTCAGGGTTACGTATCTCCAGGGCCAGTGCTACTCTCTTATTCCTCTCCATTAGGGCACAGTCCTTATCACATTCCAGTCTGTACAAGGGGAAAGAGAAATATGTACATGTAAACTTTTTGTTTTTAATTCTGGTCTAATGATGTATGTTTAAGGATATTTACAAATATCTGCTAAACAGGTTTGCTTTGAAACCATTCTTAAGGCTATTACACTCCAATGACAGGGTGCCAGCCCGGTGGGTGATGGAAACCATCCTTGACACCACTGACAACAGACAAGACCATATATATAATCACAAGACATAATACAACGACCACTAACAGATCGGCTTTGTGTTGCCCCTAGGCACAGAGAGTACCCTGACAACAGGAGGCTCTCTCCAACCTATCCAGTTGGTTCAGAAAAACAAACTGTGCTCTTTGACACTGCCAGGTGTAACAATAAATTTGCTTAGTGTTGCGCGGTTTGCTCTTAAAGCAACAGGGCAACATGATACTCTGTACAAATAAAGCAAAGGCATTCCATGTAACATAATAACATTTCCTTAAATTGTTTATTTGTTTGCTTGTTTGATTGGGGATCAACGTTGTATTTAAGGGTATTTCACTTATATGATGACAGATTGTCCACTTCACACTACTTCCAATTACGATGGAAAACCAAGAGGAAACCTTGTAAAAACCACCCCCGCAATTGCTGAAGCCACATCGTTTGACTCACTCATATACCTGAGTGTGGACACTACCACTAAGCCACCGCTGCGGGGCATTTCCTAAAAAAAAGCTTTGTTACTGTACAGAAAGTTCAATGACTTTATTCATTGTTTGTTTGTTTGAATGATTTGAATTTAATGTCCTATTCAAGTGTATTTAGATGATATGCAACAGATTGTCCATTTCACACTGTTCCGTCCTTAAATGTCTGGAAAACTGGAAGATTGTCCATTTCACAATGTTCCTTCCTTAAATGTCTGGAAAACTGGAAGGAAAATTTGTTAAACCACCACCGCAATTGCCAGAGCCGTATTCTGTGACCGGGAGGATGGACTCGAACTTGAGAAGGTTTGCGAACTAACAAAAAGTTTGTAGGACTCACTGTTTAACGCCAGACTTTCTCACAGCAGCCAGCTCACTGATGTCCACAGACTGCCCTGTCTGTAAACTGCTTAAAGAACTTGCCAAATTCGCAGTCGCCATTCTAATTAAAAAATAAAGCACAGACAATTAATTTTTCATTTTCTGATAACTCAGCAGAAAATATATAAATTAGAAATTGAACATAGCAAAAAATATTTTATTTTGCATTTCATGATCCAACATGTATTTTGAAAATCACATTTATGAAACAAGAACCATGTTTTGTCATTAGGTGATGTTTTTCTTAGATTGTGTGCTTGATTGAATATTGTTTGATGACAAATCTCTTCTTTCAATGTTTGATTGTTTGGTTGATTTATTGATAGTGTTTCCTCATTGCTCCAGATACATGAAACATTCAGATTTGCCTATTTAATGCAATTTTTCTTAAAAAAATAAGTTTTTTAGATCGATTTGTATAAGATGTGTATTTTCTGAATGAGAGGTTTCTATACAGGTCAAGTTGACATCATCACAATGAGACCTGGAGAATGTGATACATGTATATACCATTGGTTTCTTTGTTTGATTGTCATTTTATGCCATACTAAAAGGGTAAGTTTGTTTGTTTGTCTTCATTGGTGTTTAACGTCCTACTCAAGGGTATTTCACTTGCTCTTTGTTTTATTATGGAGTAAAACCGAGAGGAAACCTCGTAAAAACCACCCCCGCCATTGCCGGAGCCATGTCGTGTGACTCACTCGTATACCTTTGGGTCAACAGGCGGACTCGATCGTGTGAACGGTAAATCGATGAAGGATTAGTAAGCACACACACTATCACTAAGCCACAGCCGCAGGCCTTAAAGGGTTAGAGAAAAACCTAAAGCGAGTCTGAATAATTAAGGCTATTTCACTCATATGTCAGATGGTATGTCCTAGTGGTGACTGAAACAAGCCTCAACATTACTGCCAACAAAGGATACAGAACAATCAATAGACCCACCAAAAGAAAGTGAATGATTGACTGATTCATGTTTTACGCTGTGTTTAAGGGTATTTCACTTACATGACGGCAGAGTAATCCAACAATAATTGACACTTACACAACTAAGATGTGAGGCATTTCCATTAAGTTGGAAAGTAAATTTTCCTCCAGTGCTAAGTAAAGACAGCATTGCTACTCATCAAACAAACTGCCCTTAGCCAGAGGGTAAGAAAGTGAATGAGATGGATTTCTCTAGCTATGAAGGACGGTCAATGGGAAGCTCCCTTCAAACTGCCCATGATAAATACCTTTGGAAATCGACGATATCATTCAGGCCTCCACTGGAACACATCACTCTAGCAGAACGGTTCCCACATTTACACTTGATTACAATCTACAATAGCAGACACAGAGAATTCCTTAATAAAGGTGTACCCTAAATCACCTCAAATTCATCAATAAAACAACTATTTTGGAAGCCATTTAAAAGACTTGGAAATTGTGTCTGAGAAGCAGAAGATGAATTTTTCAGTTAGAAAGTATCAACAATTCTCAGATAACATAATTGTGTTTCATTACATGCCGTTATAATGTCACAACAAGCAATAAAGT
>JAQQZZ010018279.1:0-11255 GCA_030265115.1 Mopalia vespertina | reverse complement strand
GTGAAGAGTTTCCATATATTGTTGGAAAGTTCATTTTCCTCCAGTGAAAAGTTAAGACAGTATTGCTACTCTCCAAACAAACTGCCCTTAGCCAGAGGGCCTCTGGAAATGACGGTGAACATCAGAATTGTCTAAATCAAACTCGTTTCGATAGTAACAAAAACTTACAATGTCTAAATACCCAGATCGCCCCTTTCTTGATTGTGTACAATTGTTTTTCTAGGATACCTGGAGAGGTTATTCTATGATTGGGAAATGACTGATTGGTGCTGTGCACATATACGACAGGCATTTACTTCAACATTATTCTCAATCGTCAAATGAGAAGTGTTTCCCTCCATCGGAAGTTAGTCCTAGACCAGTGGCAAGTAAAGATAATAAGACTATCCACAAAACAATTAACCAAACTGTGACGGAGGGACACACGAAACCAATTCCTGTATATCACTAGCCAACTTGGTTAGGACGGGGATAAAAATCAGTCCATATAACACACTGGACGGAAGGTCTATGAAACGTACCTTGGGATAGGCTTATAGTCACATTGGATAATCTTTGTTGCCAACAGAAAGAAGTTGTGAGCATCAAAAGGAACAGTCAGTGTGCACATCTCGTATAGTACACACCCGAGGGACCACATGTCACTCTTATGGTTATAGCTGAAGATATTCAGGAATATCACAATGTGAAATATACATTTTACACGGTCCTAATTTTTTGGCAAAAATAAATTCCATAATTTATAATTTTCATGATGTTGGAAAGTTAATCGTCCTCCTGTGCTAAATAAAGACGGCATTGCTGCTCTTCAAACAAACTACCCTTAGCTAGATTAAGGAAGCTTCGAACAGGAGGACATATTATAAAGAGGTTAAAATTATACATGCAATAAAAGACTGCATTACACTATGGATACATCGACAATTTAAAAACAAGCCAAGATGTATAAGTACTTTTGATTTAACTTCGATTTCATCTATATATTAATAATGCACACTATGAGTTACGTTTGTTGGATTAGGGTTATAATGCCGTATATATTTCACTTATATGACTAAGGATTGTGTATTTCACACTGTTCCTTGGTTAAATACGGTGGCAAACTGAGAGGAAACCACGAAAAACAACCCTAACAATTGCCCGAGACACGTCATGTGACTCACTCACGACTTTATGCGGTGAGTGGTACATCGCAATAGGCCGAAGCGTTAACTACTAAACCACGGTCCAGATTTTGTATACATGTATTCGAATTGTCATATTTCCATGTATAGAATCCGCTTTGATAGGTTTTCAATCTATTCGACACTTGGTTAATTTATATCCGTTATTTCCAAACTTGTTTTAGCTATAAATGAGGAGATTCCAAATAGAGAAGGATACGCTTTTTTCTGGCAGATTTCCGGGCTGAGATAGAATGGTGTTCCAATGGCGGTCTCTGCAAAATCATTTTTATCATGGAGGACTCGAGATATTCCAAAATCTCCCAGCTTAACAATACCATCCATGGTGAGAAATATATTCTGAGTTTTCAAATCTGAAATATATACAGTTTATGTAGTTAGTTTTCCGCCATACTCGAGGTAAACTCATTAATACCACCAGCCAGGGATGGTTTTTCCATCTCGAGATTGCATAGGACGACGAGATAGATGGCCAAGCAACGTGCACAAAGTGTGTACAAGGACACCACCCCTGGACACAGCAAACCCAGGCCATACAAACACTCCATGCAGGGTTCTGTATATCTCTAACAGTCTATCAATCAATGTAGCCTTTTTTTTATTTTATAAACACCTGCCTGAACTTTCACGTAATACACATGGGGCGGAAAGAAACCTCCTACATTTGATTCTAAACAGGTAAATCTAGGTAATGATATGTCAAAGTGAAGCATCAGTCTTCCCTTACCTCTATGGAGTATGTGACGACTGTGGATATACTGTAGAGCGAAACTTATCTGAATAAACCAGTCCAAAATAACCTGCAAGACAAATTTGAAAAGTGTTGACCCGAGAAGAAATAAATGTGTAAGTTTTGTTAACACCAATGCAGGCTGGCTGCAAATAAAACGTAATATAAGTTAAAGCATCAGGAAGATCAGAAAGCACCAGGAAGATCAGAAAGCACCAGGAAGATCAGAGAACACCAGGAAGATCAGAGCGCACCAGGAAGATCAGAAAGCACAGAAAGCACCAGGAAGATCCGAGAGCACCAGGAAGATCCGAAAGCACCAGGACGACCAGAGAGCACCAGGAAGATCAGAGAGCACTAGGCCACCCGCTTTACGCTATCGAAGGAATTATTTTGAACAGAAAACTTCAACATCGACAAGAATAACGATCAAGGATACATCGATGGATTTTGGGCCTTTGTCGAGGTATAGGACAATTTACTAGTGTTTATTAATCCTTTAGTTTGAAACGTTAAGGATATTTAATCTTCAATTGAAAAAGACATGCGCTGAAATCAAAACAATAAAAAAGGATCCGCACTTAAGGCTATTTCACTCATAGCGTTGGCCCACTTATACAAGTTTAGACAACCTAATAAAGCATGGACCATGTGCTTACTCACGGATTTATTCTGTTGACACAGCTTATATCATTTAAGTGGAAAACTGGTAATAAACAGAAATACAATTAAAAGAATAACGCGTTTTGATATAACTGATCAGCGGCTATTTATATATGAAAATAATTTCGTTATCCGCTGACAAATACGATGGTCAGCCATTTGGGGCCTTTCAGACTGCAGTTGTTATTGCCGTATCTAAGGTATGTTTGTTCGTTTGATAGGGGTTTAACGTCGTATTTCAGGGTATTTCACTTATGTGACGACAGATTATCCACTTCACCCTGTTCTTGCCTAATTACGGTGGAAAACCAGAAGGAAACCTCGTAAAAACCACCCACACGATTACCGGAGCCATATCCCGTGACCCCCTCATACCTGATGGTGGACAGCCGGACTTGATCCCGTGAACGGTACATTGAAGTAGGATAAGTAAGCGCAACGTTTACCACTAAGCCACGGCAGCAGCCTTGTATATATGCAAATCCTTTGGTTTTAATCCGCTGACAAAGGCAGTGATCAGCCACTTGGGAGCTTTTAGACTGCAGTTGTTTAAGCCGTTTAAGCTGGATGTCTGAAAAACAACAAGTTTGTTTGATTTGTTGGTTTGTTTGTTTGTTTGGTTGGGGTTTAACGTCGTACTCAAGCCACACCCTGTGACTCACTCATATACCCGAGGGACGACAGACGGACTCGATCCTGTGAACGGTACATCGAAGTTGGTTCAGAAAGCGCACTCGCTAACCACTAAGCCACGGCCGCAGGCCCACAAATTAAGTCTGCTGAAGATCGAGACTAGAAAAGGCTTCTATAGGATTTCAATCGGATGTTTAAAAATGCTGTTCTAGTAATCCTCGGGAAACGAGTAGTCTTTTGTCAGCGGTTGTAAAAAAAGGATTTGCATATAGCCGCGGATTAGTGAGAGTAAAACAGGTGAAATACTCACCTCAGTCTTGAGATATAGACCTCGCTGATTTGTCAACTTGTCTCTTAAATCTCCTGGCAAACAAAGTCAAAGCCTTCACAATATAAATCACGCAAAAGGAAAATAGATGTGAAATTACATTTATTTTGCCCAATAAGCTGGGGTGTCAAACGTTGACTGAACCATTTCTGAACCATTGTTTCAGGCGAGCCGATATTTAGAACATTTATGGACATCAGCATACATGACGTAATTTTTTGTACGCGTATGGTATGTCCAAAATAAATTTATTCCGGTTTGCCTCTAAAAAGACAGATCGGCTTCATAGTGCCCTTTTGGAGACGAGTACCAGGGTATCGGGAAGCTCCGTCCAACCACCGGTTTAGCCTTAAATGACGTCTTACCTTTCCCATTTTCTTGTGGCCATTGTATTTAACAGGTATCAACGCCATAAAAGCATGCCCTAAATTTGTACAAAGAACCTGGGACTAAAAAAACAGAGACAGGCAGCGGGAACAAATCACGTCAAATCTCAACCTCGGCGATATTTCGCGTTACCACGATATCGGTAAGGTGACGATAAAGCCAGTCCTCCTGAACTAAAGATGTTGAAGTTTCTATCGCCAACTGAATTATTTAACGGACCAGTTGGCAAGTTTTTTGTACCAAGGTAAGATCATATGTCTTTTGACTGCAATATTGTGGCGCTAATAGTCCAGTACAAGCAGTTTGCTCGATGTTTTCGTCTTTTAAAGTTTAGTTATAAATGATGCCTTCATTTCCTAAAATGGCGGCCATTTCTTTACATTTCGTTGTGTACGTGACCTAACTGTATTATAAACTACATTTAGTCTGCACGAAAAGTTGAAGTTGTTTGTCTTGAATCTTCAGTAGAAGCGTTTTTGCGTTGCAACTGTGGGTTTCGGGACTGGTAACACGAAAGTATATGTCATTAATCAGCGATGGAATTCCAGTTTTGTTTTTATGACTGGCTTTTCCGAAACGTTCGACTATTTACTCGGGAGTCTTTCAGTGTTTTTCTTACAACTTTATGTTTAAGACTGCAAATACTCCACAGACGATGCTAGCCTGTATTTTACATGTCCCGGAAATGCGTGAAACGCCTGAGTTTGTGTTGTAAAAACATGCATTTTTGCGATTTTCTAGTGTTAGCTCGGTCAAACCTGTACAACAAAGCACTGCCGAGGTCAGCATTGATTCCCTGGGTTAGCCTGTCAGCGTAAGCCGTTGCCTATCCCTCTTATATTAGTCCCAGAAAGAACGTAGCAATAGCACTGCACGGCCTTTGATCCGGTAATAACAAAAAAATCATTCTAGGCAGCTTCTAGCCTCAAAATCATATCCACAACTGCTTTTGAACGTAAGGTTTCGGTAAAAGGAATTTTTTCCCCTCATTTGTCGTCGCTATTTCACTCGTTATACTGCCCTTTCGATCTGAAGAAACAAATTTTGATTTCAAAATGTTCGGTGTTGCGCTTTCGCATTATAACCTGGAATGTTGCGAAGTGTTTGAAATGGAAAGCGGTTTAGCATTGTTCATTGAGGACTCATTGATGTGAAATAGCGAAAATAAATTATCAAAAACAAACATTACCGAGATATTATGGTACCCGGCGCTTATGGATACGATTTTCGAGCTGCCTAGGAGGATTCATTTACAACTGGGTCGAAGGCAGTGCAGTTCATCAATTTCTTAAATTTCTTATTAAAATTAAGGGCATGTCGTAATTGCGTTGATACCCGGCATATAAAATGGTCTATAAAATGGTCACAAGAAAATGGGAAAGTTAAGACGTCAACAGGTTATGCACAAACAGGAATTGGGATATTATATCCCAATTGAGGCATGCAGCATATCCCAATTTGGATAAGACTGCAAACATTATCCGTTTATCTCTGTTATAGTTCACGGACTCATGATGATGATGATGATCACATGTGTTTCTTCCTTAACTATTCCGACAAAAGTTAGAAATGATTTTCACCCCTAATTTTGCGTAAATTGCTGCTACAAACCCTTTAAAACTATAACAACCCTCTGTATACATTACTAATTATCGGCCGATAACACAAAATTTTATCCTTTTTACATACCAAAAATGACATGGCCAGCAAGACACGTACCCAGAGATGTCGATTAGTCCGCCATTTTCACAAAACAAAGACTGAGTGCCCCTTGTGATAGAAAAATCTTCCCCGGACTGATAAACGCACCTAACTACGGTGGACCTTAAATGACATATTAACAATGTGTGTTTAAACCAGGATATCATTGACTAGTGTTACTAACACATTTTCCAAACCATTTAAGAAACATCAAAAAATTTGCTTCATTCTTTAAAATGGACAAATTATTCTGTAAAATTTCTTTAACAAGGGAGACAACTATACTTTTGAATAAATTGAATAAAAAGTAGATAAATCAAAAAAACGTGAAAGTAATGTATTTGATTTATTAATTCGTTTTCATAACTTTGAAAGTAATTTAGGACAGTAAAAGTTGTGAATGGAATTCTGGTTTAAAATTGTAAATATGTCATTTAAGGTCCACCGTAGTTAAGTGCGTTTTAGAAGTCCCGGGAATAGTTTTTTTTATCACAAAGGGGGCGGTGCAGTCTTTGTTTTGTGAAAATGGTGGACTAATCGACATCTCTGTGTATGTGTGGCCATGTCATTTATGGTATGTAAAAAGGATACAATTTTGTGTTATCGGCCATTAATGAGTAACCTGTACAGAGGGTTGATAGTTTTAAAGGGTTTGTAGCAGAAGTTTACGCAAAATTAGGGGTGAAAATTATTTAAAACTTTTGTCGGAATGGTCAAGGAAGAAACACATGTGCTCTTCATGATGCATCAATGAGCTATAACAGAGATAAACGGGTAATGGTTGCAGTCCTATCCCAATTGGGATATGCCCCATGCCCTAATTGGGATAAGATATGCCAATACGGGGTTTCCAGTTATGATGTCACGACAACAGAGTGACGTCCCTTTGCAAAATGACGTTGCCACTTTATGGCACTGTAGGGCAGTCTGCCTATACTTTAACATTGCGGGTTGTTGGTTTTCATGAAAATATATCTTAACAATTGTAACTTTTGTAAAAAATAATATTTTAAGCTATGGGAAAAGGAAATTCATATGGTTTTATTAACATTTACCTGTTAATTTGCAATATTCCCTATACCGCCCATGTTAAAAATCATGGATTTGCCCTCCTTTGCCGTAAAGTGGTGACAGGATTTTGCAAAGGGACGTCACTCTGTTGTCGTAACGTCATAACAGGAAAACCCCGTATTGGGATATAATATCCAAATTCCTCCTTGTGCCTTACCTGTTCCGACGAAGTGTTTGGGTCAAATTTTAACCCAAATTTGGAATTTTCTTCCAAAGATATATCTAAACTAACAATGACATAGCTAAAGGTCGATCATGTATTGCGCATGAATTATTATCATACTTTCAAAACAATGAAACAGAAAGTAAGCGAGTTGACAAAGATTTATATCTGATGTTGCTTTTCATGTCGATAATTCGTGTTAATTACGATACCAATTGATTCAAAATGTACATATGTCAATCTCTTATCAGTTTAATCTATGTACATAGTCCAATTTGCAACTGTAAATGTATGTTCTGTCGGCTAAAATCCAGATTATGCCACATTCGGGCTATGTTTGCACATCAAATGTTGGAATTTAAAAAAAAAGGCAAATATGTAAGCCCAATGTTCAGGCTAATGGAAAGCATGTTTAGCCAATTACAAACCACAAATAAAAAAAAAAAAGAAACAACAAAAAAGCAGAAAATTTGAATCACCACAAAATTAAAATCCATCACTCTACAGATCTATGTTAACTACGGGTGACCGTATAACAGCGAGAAATAATCCTACCCATAACACTAATCCGTCTGATTTATTTTGCACTAGCATGTTACAGGCGATGGACCAATTTTATAATAAAATCAAGACATTTAAATCTATAATCAGCTTAATTGTGGGAAAAGTTAGGATTTAATCTTGTGAAAATCCATTTAGCAAACTTCTGCATCCAGTGAAATTAAAAACAACACTAAACAACGAAAATAGCCGAAGCGACGGCAGCCATCTTGAATTACTTCAGACAGGTCGCCATTTTTGTCTTTTGTGACGATTTGAAACAATGTTGAGGTTACTTGCAGATGCGCCTTTGTTTTAGGTAGTATCAATTGTGCGATGTTCTTTCAAAAGGGCTTGAACAACACCGCAGGGGCACGATTTTATGTCAATTGTGGGCGCAGGTTCGGGGGAACAATCCAAGATGGCCGCCTTCGACATTTGTCCGGGTAATTTTCTAGTTTTTTGGCAAAACAACATGCCTACAGATAAAATGAGCAGCACTGCTCTATGCTTTAGGTGGTTTTGTCACAGGAACTTACGTGCTCTGGTCTTGGTATTCCTTATATTTTGCAAAAACGTATGTTTTGACGACGAGCACTTCCCCACGTTTTCCCAAACAACGAATCGCGCGGATCACGTGACAAATGTTTCGGAAGGAGCTTAGCGCTCGGGATGACCTAGTTCGTGGGAATCTGTAAGTAGGTCAAGTTTTCACTGTCAGTCGTATGACCTTAGATTTCTTTTCGCCTTTCCACGCATCTTTTCCCGCCAAAATGTTAATACAGAAAATACGTGGATTTATACCATGCTTTAAAGATAGGCTTCAGGCAATACGAAATAAATGCAAAAGTAAAACATAGTGAATGTGTGCAGCTGGGATGAGTATACTAGTCCCAGGTCTACAGTTTCATCGTGACATATCGATGTCCTAATTATAATAGTTTGGATGAAATCCAGCCCCGCTATTATATTCGCCAAACATATTTTTGCCCTGTAGTAATTAACTGAATATGATCAACTGAAATGGATTCTTGTCTATTCTAGACTTAATGATATAAATTATTTATTTATTTATATATGTATATTCTTTTAATTCTTAGTAACGTTATTATTATTATTATTTTTTTGTTGAAGGCCTTATTGTTACCCGTGATGTTTACCGGATATTTCCCGCCAAAAGAAAAAAATTATAATGATGGTTTATACTGCCGATTCCGACTGAAAACTATATCCAACGATATGATAGCATTCACTTCAATACTTTTTTTGGTCCAAAAAAAAGTATTATATGCTATAATTTCATTCAGTTGTAAATGAATGTAATTCCTTTTTAAAGATACTTACAACTTTAATTATACTTAAGTCAAATTTTATTCCATTTTATGTTGACCCACATTACCTTTGTTCAAATTTTTAATCAGCTTGATTTTTCGGGACTGTGGCTTAAGGTAGAGCGCCGTCCCGGCCGTGACTTCTTGGTTAGGTATTGGTGGCACGGGATTATCGCAAAGTTCCCAGTCTGCGTTGAAAAGCTATATATGGTACGTAGCGGTTACAAAATAAAAGATATAGTCTAATTAGGCCTATATATATATAGATACGTACGTACGTACATACGCTACACGCTCAGCAAGTGACATGGTGATATCCCTCGCAAAAGCCTTAACCATGCTAACTCAACATATACATCAAGTCGGTGTCAGTGTCCGATAGTGTACGTGTTAATTATCCGAATTGGTAAATAAAAAGCGGCGTTTAGTTTCTGACATTTCAGAACAAAGTACAGAAAGTTGAATATTTTTAAATGGTTTGATATAAATTACCTCAGGAATTGAGGATACGAAATACGTGTTTCGGACGTTTTTTTTATTTTATATTAAAGGAGTCAGTTTGCGGTCTGAAATATACTAGTAATAGCCTCATCAAAAACGTTCGCCGACTTATCTGACATGTTAACAAAGCTAGCTTCTATTCTATCGTCTGTTACGATATGTCATCTTGCCCGGCTGTAGTGTCTATACTGTACACTATGGAGGTAAGACGCCGACGGTTTAAATCAACTGTCGAAATGTGTATGTGTACGATCGTCGATTCCACATTACGTTTATTGATTTGGTCAGTAGTAATATCACACACAGACTGTCGTCTTACATTACAAGGCTTCTGAGGTACCCAGTGTCCTGTTTTGTGATAAAACGGCATTTGACTTAAACTGTCGCCATCTTACCTCCATAGCATCTGTATAATTATGGTAGTCTCCATTGAAAAGCTATAGATGAAATAATTGATTGCTACAAAATGACAAAACGCAGTATATCATAGGGATATTTAAAAGACATGTTCAATTCCTGAGTCCTTATTGCTCATCTCTGGTACCTATGCACAATTCGAGAGATTCTTAACAGAAACTGATTTATTTTTTTGCAAACGGTTCATATATTAAAGAAACGGTTTTATAGATCACGACGAGTGGGGTGTCTGATAGTTTAATAAAATATGTTATTGACGAAATAACTGGGTTTTTTTTTTTCTTCGTATTTAAATGCGTGTGACACATATATTAAAGAGGACTAAAGAAATCAAAATTTATTTTATTAATTGATTTGTCCCTGTATCTAGACTTCATAAAATAACGTGGATCCTGAAAATAACACTGAAAATGAGACCACATGTCAACACTACACGCCTAACGGTGTTCTAGTAGCTATTAATTATAGCCTCATTTGATTCAAACCGTCGCCGTCTTATCTCCATGACTTGCGTACATCCCGCTTGGTCATAAACCAGGACCATTTTGAATGTAGTGATATTCGCTAAAATGCATAAATTGTTTGGTTTTAGCCAGGCAAATTACAGCTGTATAAATACACCGGGACTATATGCTAAGGACACTTACACATTTTTGTATTCCTAAATCATATTACACATTTTCAAATTTTGAAGCAGCTGGATTTTTTCATAACTGTGGATAAGAATAGAGCTCCTCCTCGTGACTTCCTGGTAAGATAGTGATGTCGCAGGTTTATCCCGAAGTTGCGGTCTCATTGAAAAGCTAGATGATACTTGGCTACAAAATTCCTCTGGCGATGCAGTTTATTCATTTATTTTATTTTTTTTGGAGTTGTGGCAACAGACTGGCAGACAAAACTGCGAGGTTTATAATGGCATATTTGTGTAGTAATGTCTTGTCTTTTGATAATCCTGTCAGCGACATCTAGGGTATAGCACAACGATTGATAAGACTGAGATAACCTTAAATATGGTGTAAAACCTAGATCAAAACTTAAAATAAATGTCTTCCTACTTTCTCGAATCTAACAGTTTGCTGGCAAAGAAGTGGATGTTTACAAGGCCTCAATGTAGAACAGTTGAGAGTGACTTCACTGTAGCCCTTGTGTCAGTTGCTCAAAGCTCTGTTAACTTAAACTATTAGTGATCGTTGAGCAACATAGACTTTATATAATGATGTGTGTCCATTTTTTGGGGGGGTCTGGTTGTTCAAAGCTCCGTTAGGCTAACCGCAAGTTAGATGACGTTGCGGTTGTTAGGCTAACTGGGGCCGGTTATTCAAACCTCTTTGAAGTTTACGGTCTGGGACCGGTTGCTCAAAGCTCTGTTAAAGGACAAGACCATCCAAAAACTGTGTTTTCTACATAAGTAAACATTTTTCTGTCAAATGCTATACAAAAATTCTGATGTTCCTTACCCGATCAAAACTCTAGTTATTATCCATTAAAGAGGAACACCGGAACCACTTGAATCATCAAATCATGCGTATAGCAGACTTCACTGATCTATCATTGGATAGTTCAAAACTGGCTGACCAACCAGAGTGCAGGAAAACTTAGCAGCACA
>JAQQZZ010018268.1:0-11255 GCA_030265115.1 Mopalia vespertina | reverse complement strand
CTGAGCCATCTCATATATCTGAGGACGACTAGGGGACTCGATCCTGAGCCACCTCATATATCTGAGGACGACTAGGGGACTCGATCCTGAGCCATCTAATATATCTGAGGACGACTAGAGGACTCGATCCTGAGCCACCTCATATATCTGAGGACGACTAGGGGACTCGATCCTGAGCCACCTCATATATCTGAGGACGACTAGGGGACTCGAATCTGTCAGCAGAACAGTGGAGGAGGATTAGAATTACGATACGCTTATCACGGAGACACGGTCTGCAGCCATTTGTAAATATTTCATGTTAATTTAAATTTTTTGCACGCAGATTCTGTAGGTTATAGCGTTGGTCATACGAATTTTCGATTTAAATCAACATAAACATTTAGTTTTAATACCCGAAGGTGTTTTATCCAGCATGTGTTTATGTTTTCGTAACTATCATAACTGTCTTTGTGATATTAGGATAACAGTAAAAAATTTCATAACTGTATTAAATATGTTGTTACTAGGAAAGTCATATCCCAATATATAAAAAAGCTGTTAACATAATTCCCTTTCTGAAGGAAACAAGCTATCAATTCATAATCGTTTGTTTGTTTGTTGGATCGGAGTTTATCATCTTACTCAAGGGTATTTCAGATATATGACGGAGGATAGTGATTTTCACACTGTTCTATGCTTTAATAAGGTGGGGGAAACCGGGTGGAAACCTCCTCAAAACCTCCTGCGCGATTGCAATTCATAATCGTAACCTTATTTATAAATTATACAAATGTTTCTTAGTTACAGACAGTAAATTTGGAACGGAATTTAACTCGTTATTTAAGTAATTAATGGTTAAGAAATTTGTTATAGCAGACTTAATGCCGGATAAAAATTGATTGATTGGGCGATATTGATTAATAAATAGCACGAAGTACCACTATCTATACAAAAAATACTTCGCTGCTTCGTATATCATGTTACATACAAATACGAACAAAAATGTACTAGTTATTGAAAGTGCTTGTAAATAGTGTGAGATTATAAAGCTAGATAAACCGGCGTTATTCTCTATTTAGATATTCTCCCTAGTTTTTACTTTGGATAAAAAACTCAGTAACATAAACATGCTCTCTAGTGCAATAACCAGAGGAAAACATCCCAATACGTTTAGAACAGTGACAGGCGCAAATTAACGCTGTAGAAAATCAATACCCGAGACACGCAATCATGCAATAGCTCGACGCTTTGATCTTAGGTGAAAAAGTTAGACAATTACATTATGCCATTACAATGCAGACAGTGAATAACTTTGCTTTTTGCGTAGGCGTTCACAATTATAAAAACTGACTTTTTCTACATCAATAATAATAGTTAAGTTAATTGCATTATGAAACTGTTTCTGTCAAACATTCAAGATTCACAGATAAAACTGTCGATTTATTTCCGATTGCGTGGTGGACCGTACTTATTTGAAGATCGACCGAGAAGGAAAGGCAAACATGAATGACCGATATCTTCCTTTCTTGTCTAAGTTGGTTTTAACACCGAATTCAGTGTCATGTCTGTTGATTCAACAGTAATTTGCTTTGAACCTCTTTTCAAAGGAGAAGCTTCCTTTTATTCACTAGGACGTCTGCATCTAGCCGTGTTTAGAGGTGAACGTATCTGCTTACAAATCCTCTTTCGATGTACCGCTCGAGGAGTTCGAGTCCGTCTGTCGACCTCAGGTAAATACATGAGCTAGTCCGCACACGATGTGGCTCGAGCAATCGCGAGGGTGGTTTTCACGAGGTTTTCCACAGTATTTAAGCAAGAAACAGTGTCACAAAGACAGTCAGTCCTGATGTACGTGAAATACCCTTAGGTGCAAAGTTAAACCCCAATCAAACCAACAAACTTGTAGAACAGATGCCACGTTTTGGAGGTTTACAGTGGAAATTGTCCAGTGATAGTAGATATTTGTGGGAATTTTCCTACTTTTTCACAACTGACCAGTTATGTGACGTTAAACAGTAATCAATAAATAAATAAAAACTGACGGTCATGTAGAAGGATTAAACATTGGGAACTATGGTTTCACTAGCGTCTGTTCGGATTATATAGACCTCGATTTAAATTCTTTGCACTCTGGTTAGGGGTAGTATGTATCAAGCTATTCTGTTTCTACTGATTGTTATACCTCCAACAGAGCAAAACACTACACATCTCTCTTTGCGTGTGCGTGTGCGTGTGTGTGTCGATCTACTGTTGGAGCACAACGCTTCCACATAGGCAGTATGTGAACAGGGCCTGAATCAACAGGACTGTTAATTGTTAATACTGATAGTCACACATGCTTTATATTTATAGCTCTATCAAGGGTAGCAGTACTAATCAATGCTGAGTCTGTTTTTCTTCCCCATTGTAATTTATTTGCTAGCAGGCATGCATGTATATTTTATATGAATTTTGTTTTTTTCATAGATGCCCTCTTCATCCATACATTTCCACAAACCATAGAATTTATTTTCTTCGTGTTTTATCTCTCTATTTTATCCCATTATGGTGCCAGCACAGATTACTCCAGACAGTTAATTACATAATTAATTGCCTTGTTTACTTAACTACTTTATACTGGTATATAGCTTCCACCTCTCCTCATTTTAGTCAATTTACCCCTGATGACGATAGAGGCATATGTATCGAAACGTTGTGTTCTATCACAAAACAAGAAGTGGTTATCCAGAAATTGTATAATTAAAGACATCCAAGTATAAATATTCACCAGCCTGTATTCATTCTCTTCGATCAACACTGCTATTGGTAATTGGATTTTCTCTACGCCCAGCAATCAAGAGTTGCCACACAAGTAACTACATTATATCCGACTCGCAGTATTTTACTGAATGTGCCCATAGTCTTATCAAACCAAAGATAGCTGAGAATAGTTGTCGGGAGCTGAGAAGTAACCTGCTTCCTCTGATCTCGGACTGTCATGATATAAGTGTGCTACAAAGTTTCAACTTATAAGATTTTTTACTTCAAACTGCATTGATCTGATTCTTTGTCGCAAGGAGTGTGTTTTTGTTCAAAATATCACATGTGTCATTTGGAAATGTGACGTGACTTTCACGGCGTTAATATTGCACAATACAATGCATATGTACATAAAGCCTTATTTGTGTACTTTTACCCTAACAGAAAAATCCTATAGAATCCTAGAGTATTTTGGACAAAATCCTATAGGAGTTTTCTGTAAGGATAGGTGTCCTATATGATTGTGTGAAATAAATCGAGAAGTCATCTATACTAAATCGGTGTTTGTCAGATGATATTCCCAACTTGTAAATGCCACTTAAAGAAGCAATAAGACGAATGTGTATTGCTTATTTAGTTCTCTGATAGGATGTAATTTCAATTCATATATCGAGGAACCTTTTTTGTGTTTATTGGAAATGCGTTCTCAGGAATCATGAACGTGATTTATGTGTTAGTCCTTGTGCTTTGGACGTTTATATGTTTTGTAAATGTGTTATAAAAGACCTATACCTTACGGAGTAATTTAACAGTTTGCCAAATCCTGGCTTCTTAACTCGCAGTTACTTGTTACATTGAGTCACGTTCAAAACATTAGTCGAGGGGTTAACGAGACTCTTTTAAAAGCTTCATTTTCCAATTTACCTAAGGGTCTAGTCGGCTGCTGTGGTTACACATACAAATCATGATTTCTGGAATTCGGTGGGAATCAGTAATTTCCCCAGAGTAGATTCATCAGAACGTTAAGTCCTCTAGTGCACAAGGGTGTTATCAGGGGTGAACTCGATTTGCCGGCTTTCTGTACTCTGTTAGTTGACTGAATGATGTTTAACGCCGTGTTCAAGGTTCGGCTTACCGCTATTGAACGGAAGCAGTACTACATCATCAAATGAACATTCTGCTTTCTCCTTCAATAGATTATAACGGATAAAAACATTTTTATTCATAAAGATCAAAATCTTTTCGTCAAATAAGACAAGAATTCAAATTTTAAAAGGAGTAGTCCAATACAATTAGATTTAAAAATAATGAGTATGTAGAAATATGATGCCAACTAATATGTTTTTGTTGTTGTAGTAAATTCCAGGTTATGCGTATGGTTAAATAGCAAATTTGAATAATGGAACTGTAACATTTCTTTGTTATTATCAGATTCTTATGTAAACATATATAAACTTATATACGTCATTTCTTTCAGGTGTAGTGGACTATAGTTCAGCGCGTGTTCACGAAGGACGCGCACTTTCTTCAAGGATAAGCTAAAGATTGGCTGCATTTAGAGGAGAGAAGATTGTGAACATTATATGGTTATCTCATTTGGTAGAATGTTGGTCCTTCGGCCTCTACATACCCGGTTCCATGCATATTTTTGTTTCTCATTATATATAAAAAAATATTTTGGCATGTATGAGCCGTTCTTTCTCCCACTGTATAATACTATGTATTAGATGATAAATTCTGAACAAACAGAAACAACTGGAGTGTTTCAAACAGTCACAGTCTATGAACCACGGACATGTATTCTCGATAATATAAAAGTGTGCCTGTAGTTTGTTGAAGTTGTTTCGTGGTGCGGATAGTGATTCTCATCTACCAATGTTAGATGATATAAAAAACTATATATGTTAGCGTCTTTGTTCGTGTGCTCTGATCATGCAATAGCCTGTCATGTCACCAAACTTATCAATGTTAGTCTGTATCTGCAAGCAACAGGGGTATCATTCTATTCTCAGATCTCAACTTACATCATCTTTGATGTAACCAAATTCAAACTGATTGATTGATTAATTAATAAATTGATTAATTCAGTTCGGATTAACTTAATATTTGAGGTTAACAAATATGGAGACGTGCCAGAGCAAGGAAACCACCATTCGACACCACCGACTGAAAACAAAGACAAGACGCAACATCTGATAGGTTTCCTTTGGCCCTTATTTGCCAGATCTCCAGGGTCACAGAGATCTGTCCCCCCCCCCCACACACACACCCAAACAGTCTGTCAAAACTAAGACACATATCGGGGAAACGCATGACCTGATTAATACAACTCTAAATTACTTCTTTGATCTGACAGATATCACTTTGATTGCAAAATACATGCAGATATATTTTCTCCTAATTCGACGGGAACAAATCTGCCGACAAAAATACACAGATCAACGGTTTCTGTACAGAATTTGCACACATCTTTTGCACTAAATGTTCCCTTAACCAATAGCTATCTGAAAAATAAAACTGCATCCAAATATTGACAAACCTTACCAATATATTTGGCCCGTGGGCGTGGTTAGCGTGTCGGCCTACTATACTCCTACTTCGATGTATCGAGGACCCGAGCCCGTCTGTCGACCTCATGTAAATAAGGGAGTTACACCATGTGGCTCCTGCAGTCACGTTGTTGGTTTTTACCACGTTTTCTATCGGTTGTCAGCCGTATTTAGTTAAGGCACATTGCGAAGAGGACAATCCGTCGACATATAAGTGAAATACCATTGAGAACGACGTTAAATTAACTCCAATAAAAGAAACAAGGAGTGTCAATTATGGAATGGTTAAGATTAAGTTTAAAGCAAGGTGTATACACGACTAACTAATCAAATGTCAGGCCGAATCATAAAATGAACTGAAGGTGCTAGTGCATTTTATTTTAAGGTAGCTAAGCGTTGACAGAAAACAATCAGGGTATATTGGAGAATTGATGTTGCTGCTGCTGTGGGATAAGTGATGTATTGGCAGCAAATGTCACGGTCTCCTTGTGGAATTCTCAGGTTACCCACATCGAAATTATAAGATTAAAACAATCGAGTAAATGTAAGGTATAAAAACATAGTAAAGTATAAATGTCAGATATACAATAAGCGGTTCATACAATGGCCATTATCAGCCTAGTTCTCGACCATTATGAGACAGTTTATTGGAAAGCTACCCGCCATCGAGGCGGAAAGTCCCGATAAACCTTTATACTCTACTGAGTGGAAGATACCGTTTTAAACCAATCAATACAACTCTTGTATACATGGGAGGGTACAGGCCACCCTGCTGTTCAGGCATTTGACAAACCTGGATGGTAGTGTGACCAGTCTGCAAATGGGTCTTGTTGATGCTCAGAGGCGAGGCTATGATATTTTCACTCTGCCTCCCCTCAACAACTCCCAGACCAGTACACTCTCATTGGAATGTCTACCGGACTGGTCTGAAGCCAGAATTACCTGGGGTTACGGATGGTATATTCACACCTATGGACTATCCTTCATTTCTTGTCTGCTTTGTACTTATTGCTGTATCTGTGTGGCGTTTATTTTCACAAAATGGAAAGTCTATCGATTTTTAACTTGTGCTTTGATCATGCTTGGTATTTGCGGGTTGTTGCGTTGTGTGTATTTTCTGTACGATCCTTACGGCTACACGAGGAAAATACCACCAAGTCTTAACCGTTTGTTGTTGCAGACCCCTAATCCGGCATTGTCAGGAGCGTTCTGTGCTTTACAAAAGTTTATATTGCGACTAACGAAGTTAGACGTGGGTAGCAATAGACTGCAGAGCACATCGTTTGTCGTCACAGTTGTTTTGTTTCATTTCGTTATCACGTTTTTAGTTGAGACGATTGTCAGCGGAAATTATAAGGCCAAGCCGCTGCTTTTGTTGAGTGACGGCTATTTCATTATGTGGACATCTTTCCTGAGCGTTACATTTGTCTACAATGGTTTCAAGTTAACACATTATAGTTCTGAAACACAACGCGCCCGGAAGGAACTTAATACATACAAGCAAAACAGGAGGGACTGTGACAGGATTGGAGCTGGACATTTAGCGCGATCATCCACACCTCAGCGTCTTTTAAAACCAAGAATTCAAATAACAGACGAAAAGAATAAGACGTGTAGTATTTTAACTGACTGTAATGGTACCTCAGAATCCGACGTAGACGATGTTATAAGTTGTTCATCAAATTATAAAATAGACTCCGATCGAGATGACAAACTTGAATCCTCGTCAGATACCGGATATAAAACAATGATGGCGGGAGAGAGTGTGTTATATGAGAGGGACTCAGATTCGTCTCCCGATACATCGCAAAGAGATAAACATCTCACCAGGACCTCCTCCAGAATCTTAAAAGGGTTCAGAAAGACAACATCAAAACAAAAAGGTTTACTAAGATTAGTCAGTGGGCGCAGCAAACTGGATTGTTGTCCAGGTGAACCCAATGACGAACTGCGAACAAAACAAAAATATTCTGTACTAAACCAATCTGTTTCTATGACCGAGGTGCCGTTGTGGGAGGCTGGCTACATGGCCGACACGGAATCTTCGTTCACTAAACATGACTGTATAACGCCTAGAAAAGGGTTCTCGTCCAAGTCCCTGAGGGGCATTCTGGAGCCCGGGGTTTCTTTACCTAGCACTATGTCGTCTAGCCCATCTACACTCAGTCTTTACAGAATAAGACAAGGTAAAATGATTCATAAACTTATCGTTGCTACTTATGTCACAACATTTCTGGGATTTGTTGTTTCCCTTCTGCATTTTTATAACATATTCGGAAATTACGGTATATTCGGAATTAACCCTCAACCAGACCCCTGGCCATGGTTGTTGTTTCAGACATTTCAAAGGTGGGTACAAATTTCGAATTTAATCTTTAACGTGTATGCTTTTCGGTAAGCTTCAGAACGCAATTTTTTTACAGAATTGTTTTGAACTTTTTCTGTGATATATTCTTCAAACCATTTTTATGTTATGCATATTTTACTATTCAGATGCATGATATTAGACCGATTACAACCCAATGATTCTCAATGTATTATTTTCTCTTGCGGTTTTATTGGTCATCTTGGGCTTAACATGGACGAAACCCTTTATCTCTGTTATAAAATAAATTCATTTATATATTCAAATACATATTTCAAATACCATTGTTAATAAGCACTTATCGTGGTATGTACCATATCCATTTAATGGAATCGATTAAAAGTTTTCGTTTTAATCCCCTCCCCCATTTTCATGCTTTGACTACTTGATGTAGAACAAAATGAAAACTGAAGGTATAATTTATTACGTTCATTTGATAAGAAAATTAATTATATCTATACAAACAACAATAACACAAGAAATAAAGGATAACCTTTATCGATTCATTCTGGGGTCACAATTATGCCGCCAAATATTAAGGTCATTTTATAATGTATTCTGCCTTTCTTTCCATCGCTTTATGTCCAGACAGATGCCTCTTTGATCTTTTTTCTAAATATGCCAGATTGTAGTTATATTGACTTGTAGACTGAAAGAATATTTTCCCTGTGGATCATCGTGTAGGGTACAGCATTGTAGATGTTAAGTTTTCATTGTGTTTTTCGTGCGACATTAGACGCTTGTTTATCGTAAAATGTGTGCGTTCTGGTTGTGAAAGAAGAATAGACAGACAACACAAATCATGAATGCAGTGTGTGAACTGCGGGCAGTAATATAACACTCACAGGGTTACAATTATGATTAGTAATATTAATACAACCAAAAAAAATTAATCGGTATAATTATACATGTTTATATTTTTTACGTTTATATTTCCACAGATCGGTTGAGTTCGGGATGGGAGCTTCTATTGGTGTATCAGGTTGGTTGGTGATTCGGTATCGACACCAAAGATCTGCGCAGAGGAAACGACAAATACATAGTTGATGTGCTGTTGGATAAACCACGACTGGTTGTGAAAACAAACTAAATAAATACGTTACATGAATCCAGTCATGTTGAGTCGACATCCATAACATCCACCATTTTGTATCGATTTCATAAATGGACTGTTTGAACAGTGAGATAGTAGGAACTTGTCGCGACGGCGTGGTAAGTGGCAAACTACGCCCCTAGAGCAACTTATCTGGATACACATGAGGGAGCAAGCCTAAAGATTTGAAGTGCTGGGCCTACTTGTCTTTCATGCAAGAACATAGCATCTAATACGTATGCGTTTCCATTCAGTAATAATGTAATTGACATGTTATTTGAGCCAGTACGCTTTATACAGTATGATAAGTTGATGTATAGAAACGGCGCACTTAGTTTTAACCTGTGACACCGCATGCGCGAACAGAACTCAATGACGAATTAATGCGATGTCTTGGATTTAAATCTATAAAAATGCGATGTAATGTTACTTCAATCTATGTGGACAATCAGTTTACTTTTGAGATCCCATGCGGCTGTATCCGAACTTACTCAAAATCAAAATATTCTCATGATTCCAAATTTCGCTGAAAATTAAATTTATATATTAAATATATATTCAGGCTTTCTGAGTTTTATCAGCTTTGTAAACACTTGGCTCCAAATATAAATCCACAGTAGCGTGCAAAGTGATTTTACACAGTATGGTTATCTGTTTGTTTGTTTCTTTGATTTGTGTTTAATGTCGTACTGAAGAGAACTCACATCACGACGCCGTGCCCGTTTTTAACTCTGCCTTAAGTAACTATGGTGCAAACTCGGAAGAAATCTTCGTTAAAGCATCACTGCGATCGCTTGAGTCACCTCGTGTGACACCCTCACATACCTTACGTCGACAAGGGGATTCGAACTTGCCAACGATTATTTGTGATGTTAGATATAGTACCAGCCTATTCTACAGCTATTTGACAGTTTGTCTTGTTGGTGAAAACACAGTGACAATGATAATCAAGTGCAATTATTAACAAGGGATCTTGATTTCTCAAGCGTAATAAAACGCTATATCTCATCCAAATCCCATTAAAGCTCCAGAAATAATTATGGTCGCAATTCAGAAAGTAAAGGCTTGAGAGCTCTGTTTAGATCGGCTTGACAAAAAATCTCACCCAATCGTGTTCCACTTCACCGCAAAAGCCCCTAAAGTAAAGAGTCTTCTTAATTACCGTTGTTAACTTAAACAGTGTAGTCACCGAATCCAATTCTGAAGAGAGCAGACAGTGACAAAGTGAAGAGGTTCTCACAGAAAGACAGGTCGTCTAAAAAATCCATGATTTAAATATGATATTCTTTGTTAAGCGAGCAATACCATCTCCATAATCTATAGTTCTCTTATCCGGCCTTCGGCAAAATAGTTATTTCATTGAAACAAGGTCGTTCACACGTTGGGAAATGACACTGAATAACAGGAGTTGTCTTTAGGAAGAATTTTAGACTATGCCACAAGATAGCACGCAAATTACATTCACAAAAAAATAGTTCATTGCTCATTAAATGAATGTCTGAATTATAATGCGGCTACGAACACTGGCGATCGTCTGGATAATCGCTCTGATGTGAGATTCCTCTACAACGGCCGTGTGATATAAGGGAATAGATGACCAATAATCTGCACGATATCCACACGGTATAGTGCCCTGTTTGACGAAAGCCAAATATATAGATGATTTAAATACACGTGCTTTCTGCTACTTCTATAACGATCACATTCTGTGATGTGACCCATCGTGTTTTAGCCATACTTTTAAGACAAGTTACTAGTAGTACTTGTATTTATTATAGGAAAACATGAAACGGTCAACTCGATTGAACGTTAAAGTCGAATCGTAAATAACATGAATATATTCACTATATTGGGAAACTTTGTTCACCGTATGAATCCAGTGTTAAAAACGTTATGATGCTTATTTTTGTTGGTTACCCTTTGCTCATAACCCGTCAGTGGGCTCCCACTGGTAAACACCATGTCAACACGTAGTATTTAACATTATGGAATGGCAGATAGGATCTCTCTAGTTATCGCTGACCTTCAACCAGTAGTAAAAGGTCATGGATTCACGTTTTAGCGTAGGCCTTACATAAATTAAATTCTCGTTAGTTAAGAACTTAAACATATTGATGTAAGTGGTCATAATTGAAACTGTGCTAAATGTTATAAAATCTAAACTACCAACTAGTAAACACAGAAATGGTGCAAAGCCACAATGGCCTGAGGTATGGCAAGCCGTTTTATCACTTCTACCTTTATTCTACTTATGTTGAATTCTTTTTCACATATGTAAAATTATTTTCCACATATGTAAAATTCTTTTTAACATATGTAAAATAAATCACTTTATTTTACATATGTGAAAAAGAATTTCACATATGTGGTAAAGAATTTCACATATGTGAAAAAGAATTCAACTTATGTAGAAAAGAATTTTACATATGTCAAAAGAATTTTACATTTGTGAAAAGAATTTCACATATGTGGAATTCTTTTTCACATATGTAAAATTAATTATTTATTTTACATATGTTGAAAAGAA
>JAQQZZ010018257.1:0-11255 GCA_030265115.1 Mopalia vespertina | reverse complement strand
TAGTTCCAGTGAGTTGCGTCTAGTCTCTGACGTGCGAGTTGTTTTGTGACATAAGTGCTCAGTTGTGGTCAGTTGCCATTAGTTCTATCGCATCACAGTGTGACAAAAGCAGGGCTTAAAATGTTGTAGAACAAAATTTTAGCTTAAATTCTGTATTAAAAATCTGTTGACGAATGATCCATGCCAGTTCTATTTTAAACTTTATAAGGAAGACCGCCATATACAAGATCCAACATCATTTTAGTACTTGAGTTAGGTTAACGGGTGTAGAATCTGCATAGCTGTCATAATCGCGTTAGAGCCAATTTAACGATTCAAACTGGTAACCCATACATGATAGCCGTACGAAACCGTTAGGAACAATGCCTGCCTCTGAATAAAAAATAATATTGAGTATGTCTGGCCGCTTATACATCGCAAAAAAAAACGTTCTGTCCTGTTCGTTGAACGCGCACCGAGAGACGGTTCCCAACTATGAGATAGACACGCATGTCCCGCCAAATCTCGTTCTCAAATCGGGAAAATCGATCAAAAATGAGTAGGGTGTATATATACTGCTGAAAATCATTGATTTTGACGTGAAAATGGACAAGTGTTCAAGGAAGAAGTCGGAATGGTTTAAATCAAGGCAAAGCCGTACAAGTTTTATATAATATTGAAATATAAAGAGGAGACTGGTGGTAGCGTTCGCTAATTTCTAAAGGTTAGGAAGACTCCAGTAGCGTAGATATGTTTACTTTTGAACGTCCGAGTAAAATCCTGTACAAGCCGTTTCTATTCTAAATCTATATACACGCAGTGCGACAAGTATGAGTGAAAGTCCATGTTGTTAAAAAAACACGGGGTACATAGGTCAGCCGATTACTTTAGAGCCGTTGCAGAGGTCAACCAATTTGAATAAAATGTCGCCGTCTTTCCTCCACGACTTGCGTATAGACCGCGTGGTCATAAAACAGGACCAATTGGAATGTCAATGTAGTGATATTCGGTAAATTACCGAACATTGTGCGGTCGTCGCCAGGCAAATTACAACTGTATAAATACACCGCGACAATGCTATGATGTCATCCAGCCGTAGATCAATGTAATTCCTTTTTTAAAGATACTAACAGATTTATTTATTCTTTAATCAAAAAATAATTCCATTTTGTGTTGACCCACATTTTCCAATTTTTAAGCAGCTGGATTTTTTCGTTACTGTGGCTAAAAGTAGTCCCGCCTCGTGGCCCCCTGGTAAGATAGTTATGGCGTGGATTTATCCCCAAGTTGCAATCTGCGATGAAAATCTAGATGGTACTTGGTAACAAAAATGAGGTCAACTCAGACAGTCAATTAAACCGAGCATATATACAAAGTTGATGTGCGGTCTTTTCGAATTCAATCCTTTATTGTCTTCTTTGTTTTAATCGGTTGATAGTTTCATAGCTTGTGAATTGTTCAGGGTAAACACCAATCGTATTCTCGCGAGAATTTATATAGTGGACGAGACTAAGACAACTCTTGTGCGCCATGCCAGGCCATCGCACATTAATTTCCCCCAATATTTGGGGCGACGTTTGCCACAGATTAGCAAATGAAAAAAGTGTACGACAAGATGGCCCGGGTTTATCATAGAGACAATGTTTCGAGGTAGGATGTAGAATCGATTCTGTTTTAGGATGGGTAAACAGATGTGTGTATAGGTTCAGTTTTAGGCTGTAGCAACGAGACGGTGTAAGGAAGAATAAACAAAGTATAGCTCTGACTGTAGAGTATAGTCATGGCCCTACCGACCAATGGTCAGTGGTTCGATACTATATACAATGGAATACATTTCTTTTCTTTCCCATCATTACTAAAACAAATATTTATTTTTATTTTTTTGGTGGTTATTATTGTATCGAATTATTCACCTTAATGATGCTCGTAAAATTTTCAACGTGACATCTTTTACAAAAATATATATTACTACGCAATTTTCAGATATTTGGCTCATTTGTATGGGGAATCCCAATCTCTCAGTCTGTAATCTTTTCAAATGTCCAAAACTACTTACTTGTATGGTGACAGCCAAAACCATGATAATAACCGCCTTCATCGTGGACCACTGTCCCTGAAATAACAAAAATTGTCATTAGAATAGCTAACGAGTTTAAACGTCCAAAGCTGTGCAATTGCGTACTTCGGATCTCGAAGTAGCACTACAAATCTTCAATCTTCTCTCATTAACACTGGTTTATTGTCCCCATCGAATAATTTCTGTATCCTTTTAATAGATAAACATGCCTAAAATTAAGGCTACATTGTATGATAGACTATTAGAGATACAGAACTCTGCACATATAGGCTTTTCGTATTCTTACTTCTGTCATCTGCATTTTAAACAGTGGCGGTAACAGGGAGGGGCAAGGGTTATGTCCGTCAATTTCAGCTCATCATCCCATTTAAGGTCCATTGTCTATTTGACCCTGCAGCAGTCATTTTGTGTTTTAACCATTTTTTGTATCTATTTTTTTTCCTCTCACTTTTGACACTAAAGAGAACGAAAAAAGTTACTACGTGGCCTCTTGACCGCAGGTAATACAGCCAAATCGGGGTTGTTCTATCCCTTACACACGCAGAATATTAAAAATCTGTATTTCCATCAGTTTCAATATTTTTTTGGTTGGTTTAAATTTGACGGCACTATACGGTTTTACTTTGTGTACACTCACGGCAACGATACCTTTTTAAATCGATCCATACGCACAAAGGAAATAGTTCCTTTATTACCACCGAACAATACTAATACTAATAATAATATAATCTAGACAGGATCCTTTCTTTTACGACTGTCTTTTGAATTCGTAAATTTACACCAGTTGTCTTATAATATTACAGTTTGTATTGTATCTGGTGGGTTTTTTGTAATCATTCTGGTATAATTCTGCTATCTCCAGAACTTTCAGATCTGCCAAAAGCAAAAGCAAATTGAGTGTTTCGTTCTTCGGAGTTACGTTACTCTTGTACCATGCTAACTATCAGTGGAAACCTAAGATTCTGGACATCTGTACATTCTCATGATGATGGTACAATAACTCGCCGAGATATTGAGATCAACATGAGTCTTTCGTTCTTCGGAGTAACACTATTCTTGTACTAACCTTACTACGTGTAATATGATGTTAATATTGCACTATAAATCCTAACCGCACCCTAGGGTTTGTGTGATTGGGGTTTTACGCCGTACTTAAACTTATTTCACTCACATGACGGCGTGCCAGCCCAATGGGTGACGGAAGCAACCCCTGACACCACTGGCAACAAACAGAAACACCACAGGACAAATACAGGACACTCGTGGAACAATACAAAGACATCTCAAACTTATCGGCCTCCTGTTCCTCTTAGCTCAAAAAGCACCAGGGCAACAGGAAGTTCCATCCAACCACCCGCCCGCACCTTAAGGATCAAGTTATATCCCACGGTCTCCAGATACCTTGGGTCTGTTATAGACCTCACCTGAACCACCCCTACCTGGGGACAAGCACCTGCACTACAAAAAACATTATGCCAATGTTCAAACTGTGAATAACAGGCTTCTTTCTGTAATAGGTGTTTTCTTTTGACGTGTTTTCGGGAAGTGTTACCTCACCCTGTCGTTACACAAAAGGCTCATTTCTCCACCCCTTTCTTATTACCACAATTACCCCTTCTCTCCCCCTTAATCCGTGTCTTGCACATTCTGCTACCGTCAAAAGAATTCCAACGAACCGTACAAATGCACGGCTTTAATGTGTTTTATCGACATATGGTTGGTACGTGATCGAACTGAAAGCTTAGGCGTGTTTGATATGGGTTATGCGCAGTGCCTTAGGCTATTTCACTTATATGACAACCTGCATACTAGCTTAATGGCTACAGAAACCACCCCCGATGTCACTGTGAACAACCAATAACAATATGTACGACGAAAAATATGGTGTAACACTAGCACAATATATAGGACTAATTCCTCCGTCTTAGCCCATCGTTCCGTCAATAGAAACCCATGGTGAAGGATGGAAATCGGTCCACCGCTATGTATAAAAATGTATATCTTATTTTTTTTATGGACACCATAGACACAATAGTCCCAACTCCTACTTTCTTTCCTCACCTTTAAATGAAGTATTATTTGAATTTTTTCACCCGAGTTGACCGGTTTAAGTTATCTCCCTTTGGACAAATAAATTTGAGAACCGTCAGAAAAGAAATATTGTAGGTAGGTAATATACTAGTAACTGAGTGTGGTGCATCTAAAAAAAATCAGAGAAAAATCAGATATACATTTTTAGAGGCCGGCGATAGCAGCGGGCAGATTTCCATCCTCCACCATGGGTTTCTATTGATGGGGACGGAGCATTAGCCCTATATATTGTGGTAGTGTTACACTAGCAAGGATTATTCTAGGTAGTCTGTTCCTTTGAGCTTTGTGGGCAAAGGTCAAAGATGAAACCATAACTTCTGGGTTTACTTACCCTTAAATTATGTCCCTCTTATTTAATAACGCCATATTTTGCGACCAAGGCTTGGTTTGAATTATTTTCTTTCTCGCCAGCCAGGAACCGATAACGAAGCGACGTCATTGGTACTTTTTTTTACACCAGTTGGTTGGGCACTCTTTCGAATGAGTGAAACCAACTCAACCTGCCTCAAGAACGACTTGAACATCAACTCACACAAGAGTACAAAGGTGCCAATAAACCAGGAGGTTTATAACTTTGTTTTGCAAATTAAAGTTTGAAGCATCAGTGTAATATCACCTCTTTTTTAATCCAATCAGACGGGCGCCAAATAAGACTGATATTTTTGTTATAACTGGTAAGTTATAAAACTTTACTCTTCCGCTAAAAGCCTTCGGATTGAATAGCTGAGCTACTTCAATATTTTTTTCTCGGTTTAGTTTGGAATCATTTGACGCTAATTGTGTGTCGATTCTCATCCTAACCCACTTTTTCCGTAAGACAGCACTACAACAACAACGTCTCCATAATACAAGCGAGTGATTAACAAGGAACATCCGCTTCCACATAATAGAAACAATATTCAGAGAAACGGTTATTACATTCTTTACATCTTTACCACGTCATGAAAATTGCATATTATTTCACGTACAATCAGCATCACATGTAGGAACAATATTTCTTAAGTATGAAGGAATAAGCGTCATATTTGTGCTGGTACACAACACTTTACGGCGTTATGTATTGCAACAGTTATGACGTAAATTTTACAATTCAAATAAGCCCTTCAAAAAACAAGCCTGTATATGTATACACATAGTGTTGCTTCAATACATTGAAAACCAGTGGCAATAGAAGCCGCGGAATCGGGCAACATACTGGCTCGAGTTTTTGGCATAACGTTTTGAAATAATGCTTAACTTACGTCGGATCTTAAAACAAATATACAATTTCAAAAGACATATTTTTCCTACCTTTTAGTTTGGTATTATTTCCACTGATTTTGTTTCCACGGTTGTCTGTTTTACAGGCGTAATGCAGGTAACCAGTCCTGAGTTAAAACCTGTTTCACTCCCTACAGGCATAACAACTTAATGGCAATGTTGTATGGGCTCAACGTGGGGGTAAAGGGGGCGTGGCTGGTGGATTTTTTGGTAGGTGTACCAACGTCAAGACACGCCCATTTTTGCCCATTGGTTACTTTGACCTTTCGCCGACCTCTGGAAACGACCAAATATTTTTAACAGTCAGTGAAGTGGAAAGGGTGTGTACACTTTCTCTGCGATTGTATTCATGACTCAAAAACCGCGACAGTCACTATACCATACGTTTCATATCACACAAGACACTAATGTAAATGCACTCGAAATATGGAGGTTTTCTTTTCTGTCATTCTCTACTTATTAGATAAAATATTGTCAAGCGAGATAAAAGCGAAAATAAAGGCGGCAAGGAAACGTCTTGTGAAAAATATCACCCTTCACGCCTCATAGCGCCTGGTAGAAAGGAGAAAGATTCGATTTATATATGTAACTATGGGCACGTCGGCTTTTGTACATCTCCTTTCTGTTCTCTAATGTTCGCAGATGAATACTGAATCTATAAAAATTAGTTTGGTAACTAGACACGAAAGGTAAGGATAAGGGACTTTCATATCAGCTCCTGTGTAAACAGGACTTATGTGTGAGATATATTTGGGTTGATAAACATGAATTACGAATAAATTTCTGAAAAGAGATGGGCCACGACTATTTAGTTGCCGGTAATAGAATGTCATACCATTAACCCGGAATAAAATCTCTTAATATGTGATGTATGAGTTTATAAATGTATTTTCCTCTGGCTAAGGGCAGTATTTAATCAACCAATATTATATATGTTTTAATTCGTTAATTTATTGAGACAACTAGACAATCCTACTGTTTACTATATATTCAGTGTCTGTAAATTCGTATATATTATGTTAACGGATGGATAAAAAAAGGAATAGACGAATTGATAAAAAAAAATGGGTGAATGAATTAATAAAAAAAATTATGAATGAATTAAGGAAAATACAAAGGAACGAACGAACAGATGAATGAGCGAACAAATGAATGAAGGAACGAATGAAGGAAGGAAGGATTTAACAAATGAATGAACGAACAAACAAACAAATGAACGAACGAACGAACAAATGCATTAATGAAAGAAAGAACGAACAAATGAACAAACCAACGGACTGACTCCCTTCCTTTAATCAATGTTTTTGTTTTAATTCATTAATATCTAGTTTGGTTGGTTCGTGCATTCATTCGTTCATTCGCTTGTTCTTTCATGTCTAATCTAAGGTCATTTTAACAGCTTAACGCTCTACTTGTTTTCTTGCATACCACCTGCTGTCTACTAAGCTAGAGAACCTGTTCCATTTGCAACCCAATAATGTTAAAGCTTGCTGTTCGTTCCACATGGGGCATACAAGTTATAAGGGTCGTAGGTTTCCAGCGAGTACGACGGTTAACCCCAATCAAAAACAGTCAAACAAAACTGAGCAATGAAAAAACAACAATTTTCCAACAGAGAATAAGGCTCAACGAAACAACCATCCCTCCCTCCCTCCCTCCGTCCCTCCGTCAGTCAAAATTCCAGATAACCAGCTGGTTAAGGAACAGTACTTCGTGGTGCATGACAGCACTGTAATTGGACTGTGTTCACATTATCTATTTACACCATAATATGAAAACAAATACAACAACTTCCTTTAGCTTCTTGTTCCGTGTGAGTCTGGGGATGAAAGAATGGAACTACATCCCCAGGAGATCTTGACTTAATAGGAAACTAACCTGATCTAATTGTGGTGTTGTTGGATCGCATCTTGCGCACGTTGTGTGTTGTCTTTGTTTGTTGCCAGTGGCATCGAGGGCGGTTTCATTCACCCATTGCACTGGCACGCCGTCATATAAATGAAATAAACTTTTGTACGGCGTTTAACCCCAATCAACCAAACCTCTAGCTGTTAAGAATAAAGGAACACCTGTAACAATATTGATAAACTCTTTGCTATGTATATTTAGCGGTCAGAAAATATGTAAACAAAACTTTTATCTACTATCGTCAGCATAGATAACCATATTTTGTAAAACCTTTGAATCTCATTCGATTTAATTAAATTAAGTTAACCGTAAGCTTTCTAACATGCTAACGGACTAATTTGGAAACGTTCTGACATATAGGCCTACACTGACATTATAAATAAGCATGGCAATGGTGTACGGTTTGACAACTTAAAATATTAATTTAAAGATTAAAACCAAACTATTGTGCAACGGAGTGACCTTATCCTAAGTTGATCTTAATTACCATGACGACACAATACCTTCAGGGACCGATTCCACGAAACCACTTTTGGAAGAACCGGTTTTTCAATGACGTAGTGGGTGGTTTCATTCGCCCAAAGAGTGGCAGATTGACTCTCCGTAATAAATATATATACCGCCTGGTTATTTAGTCTTTGTATTACATTTTAACATTAAACAATAAGCCATGGTTACGTTTTCAATTTTGACCAAATTTGTGGAGTGGGGCCCAGTACTCGTGACGATTAAAATGAACTAAGGTTAATTGATATTGCTTTATGGAGCCGGACCCATATCCAAAGCTGCTCCCGACTACTATTGTCGAAGTTCCATCTCACGTAACCAACTAGCGACCTGCGGAGGGTTGGGAGGGAGTTTACTGTTACCGTGGTGCTTTCAAATCTAAGGGGCCACATTGATAATGTCGTTGTATTATGGCCTGCAATTGTGCTGTATTTGTTCTGTTTTGTCTTTGTTTGTTGTCAGCGGCGACGAGGATGGTTTCCTTCACCTAGTGGGCTGGCACGTCACCATGTGAGCAAAGTAGCTTTAAGTACGGCGTTAAACCCCAATCAAATACACAACAAACCAATGGCGATCGTCGTTTAAAGGAGCCAGATAATGTTTGTTTTATGAAGAGTATAACCGTATCGTTTGTCCACTAAAAGTATATACACATACCACTGGGATGTATCAGCTTGTTGTTATTACTAAGTTTACACGAGTAAACTTTTTCATTTTAGATCAACCAATCGACTTAGTTCTATACAGGATTTTGTCAGAACTACATATGCGACAAGACCACATGTGGTGTTGTAGATCTGGTTTTTATCAGATTAGAGAAGGCAGTATTATACTCGGCGTATGCATATATTTCAGGACTTATAGTACACTTGGACTACCATACTTTGGTCTAAGTGGAATATACGATACGCGGAATATTTCAGTCCCGCGGCCGTGGCTTAGTGGTAAGCGACTGCGCTTACTAATCCTACTTCGATGAACTGTTCACAGGATCGATTCCTTGTTTCGACCATCATGTATATGAGTGAGTCACACGATATGGCTCCGGTAATTGCGGGGGTAGTTTTAAGAGAGTTTCCTCCCTAATTAGGCGAAGAACAGTGTGAAGTGGACAAGCCGCCGTCGTATAAATGAAATACCCTTGAGTACGACGTTAAACCCCAATCAAACAAACAAAACTATTATTAGCCAAAATATTCTTACTTAACAATTATTTTAAAATGAGGAATGCGTGTAAGGCCCGTTAGACAGTATACTCACACGAAAAACAATTTCGGATTCACCACCAGCTAGTTGGCCTTTTACTAAATGGAAGAATGTTTCAATCATTATTGTCAGGCCCGCTGCCTTGGATTATAGTGGTTGACGTGTCAGCCTAATTATCCTACTAAGATGTACCGCTCACGGGTTCGAGTCCGTTTGTCGAACATCAGACCATCATCTTGGGCAATCGCGGGGTGGTTTTTACTAGCCTTTCTCGGTTTTCCAGAGATGAAAAATCCGTCATGATATTAGTGAAATGCCCTAGAGCGCCACGTTAAACTCCAAATCAAATCAAATCAAAACGAAACTAAAAATCAACCCGTGTCTCACTGTCGTTTCGTGTACTGGAGGAACCCCAGGTTTTCAACAATCAAGCCATCAGTGGAGGGTTAATTTATTCAATCTGAAAAACCGTCTGAAAAGCAGCTCTCTGTTATTTGTAAAAGTTATAACATTCAGGGCCGCCAAGATAATTTTTGGGCCCCAGGGCACCGTAACAGAAAAGTTGTTATACATCATTAAAGACCCTATGAGAGTCACAGTAGGCCCTTTGCTAAAATCTGGGGCTTCTTCTGGACTCCTTGGCGCCGGGGCTCCAACAGTTTCCAAAATGCTTTCTTGAGTGTGATGCCATTTTTCTTTCTTTGGGTAGAAGTAAAGCTTGTATGGCGGAATGTTTATACCTCATTAGTGGTAGGTCTATTTCCATATATAAATTGCAATAATTGGGCAAATATATGGAGGATTTTGGTGAATGAGACATATTAATACAATGTATTACTGAAGACACAAACCTATGTGGTGAAACGTCCACCATACAACTGACTAAATTGTTTCTAACTCGGACACCTGGTTTAGAAACTGTTATGAACAATTAATACACTACTGCTAACTCGAATATTTTGCTTTCTGCTCTTTTAATGGTAAATATAAACGGTCCGACTCAAGTCCTTGTTAACTATATTTCTCCCATACTGATGTTTTCAGAGGAACACATAACCAATTTAGTGACAGAGGGTTGGGAAGGAGCTCCTGTATTTGTCATGTCTTGTCTTTGTTTGCTGCCAGTGGCGTCTAAGGGAGTTTCCTTCACCCATTTGCAGGCCGTCACGCCGTCATAAGAGTTAAATAACCTTACGTTAAAACCGATTTGGTGAGCGTGGGAGATTGAGAGAAGCGTCCGGTTACCCAGTGCTCTCAGATCCAATGATCAACTCAAAGTCTATCTGTCTTCAAGCATTACTCATCTGAACTTTTTATATTACCGTATTCGACAAAGTGTTATCTCCTGGGCTTGTGCCATATTTTGTATTCTTGTCAATGGCATTGATAATTGCTCCTTCACCCATTGGACTGTTACGCTAGACCGTCATATAAGTGAAATTGCATACGGGGTAAAACCCCAATCAAACAAACAAACACATTTGGCCAGAGATACATTTAATCGCAGACATGACCCTACCCCGACTAGACACGGGTATTATCAATGCAGAATTACGCTTTATTGACGATACAGCTGTGCACCCTTGGCGTTGATAGTCGGTGAAAGGGATAATTCCTCATCACGTGACGCATTTCAGTCTAGATTGGGTAGATTTGTCAAGAAGGCCGATTATAAAAATTACCAACTCGCCTCAGTTTCGACCAGACCGTTAGCGGAAACGTTTTTTCCGTTCGAAAATACCTGCCGTGTCATGTATTTTCGGAAACAATGGATTCGTGCTAAAGCTATTAAATGAAAGCACTGCTCAGCTAACCACGATGTTGTCAAATAGGTAGCACCAAGTTTTACAAAGAAAATATTAGGCATTTGGGCATTCAATGATTTGGGCATTACAATTTACAACTGAGTCTATTTCCACTGAAATTGTCCGATTATTTTATGAATAACCACATATGCCGCTGCTCTTGTTAAAAAAAGTAAATGATCTTATAGACAATAAGAAGTGTACCACATACAAACAGTATAATTAGCTGTATACAAGTTCTCCACCACTCGCTTGAGTTACAAATTGACTCTACGTCGACTGTAAGGCAATCACCACCCTCAGAACACAGTTTTCATAACTGCTAGATTATTTAAATGATGGAGTTTTAAAGGAGAAGACCACCCAAAAACCATATTCTATAAATAAGTAAAACTTTTTGTGTGTAATACAATACATTAATT
>JAQQZZ010018246.1:0-11256 GCA_030265115.1 Mopalia vespertina | reverse complement strand
TGCACACTGCACCATGATGTGCTGCATTTCTCAGACAAAACATGATCATTTCATGATCGTCTCTAAATTTTAAGATGTCTAGGCTGCCATAGAGCAAATTTACATTTTACCATGCACACTGCACCATGATGTGCTGCATTTCTCAGACAAAACATGATCATTTCATGATCGTCTCTAAATTTTAAGATGCCTAGGCTGCCATAGAGCAAATTTACATTTTACCATGCACACCGCACCATCATGTGCTGCATTTCTCAGACAAAACATGATCATTTCATGATCGTCTCTAAATTTTAAGATGTCTAGGCTACCATAGAGCAAATTTACATTTTACCATGCACACTGCACCATGATGTGCTGCATTTCTCAGATGAAACAAAAAGGTCAAACAACTCGTGGGCAAATGGAGAAAATGGTTTTTGAAATTTTCTCTTGCCATATATTTTTGACCATTGTTATATTTTAAATTGTTTGTTGATGGGGTGAAAAGCTACATAATGATCAGCTATAGAAAGCAACATATTAATATATACAAACTTTCGATACGGTTACCTAAGACATTCGATTGGAGATAGGCCTTTGCAATTTCCATTATTAGTTTAAGTCCACTGTTTGCTTGGAGAATTTTTTTTGGCTAAAACTTTTGATTTCGTTCAATATCTAGCTGTGGCAGTTCACAGATCCAGGCCTGAAGGAATACTAACAGCAGATTGAAAAAAAAGAGCAATTGTGAAAAATGGCATTTATGAAGGATTTGAACAGTTTGACCTTTACAATATTGTAGCTATAATTATGTTGTTTGAGAAAATAGTCTTCAGGGTTTTCAATTCTTGTATTGCATATTATTGTGCTATAATAGAGCCATTTTTTTTGTAATTTACCATCCCAATGTCTTCAATTCTTGTATTGAATATCACTGTGCTAAAATAGGGCCATTTTTTTGTAAATTACAATCCCCATGTCTTTATTTCCCAAGAAATTCCTTCGATCTTCAGATCTTCACTATTCTATTTGAACTTATCTCCAAGAGTATCCCAGGAATATTTCAATTCTTGTTTTGCATATTGTAAATTGTGTCATTTCTAAATTACTACATTTCATACTAAGCAGTTTACTGTAATTTCTTATGCTAAAGTTAAAAGCTAGTGATAAGAATATGCTTGCATGTGCTAAGAGATTTAGGTGATAGAAGTGCAATGTATTGGGGATAGTCAGTTTTTGTCCATTTTCTGTTTGGATAATTTTATTTAGTTTGAAATATAAATTGTGTTGAATATATTCATTTGGTAATTTTTGTTGAATATTTTGCTGTGGCAGTTTACCTGCCAATAGGAAAACTCACATGTGATCGACAGCAATAAAAAATAAAGTGAGCCAGAGTAGATAGACAAAAAACAGTATTAATTAAAAGTGTTTTTTTAGTGTTTTTTTGAATACCATTTTTTTTAATACCATTTTCTTAACTATCCTCTCACACTGACTTGATTATATATTTTTTTTTTTCCAAGAGAATTTTAATTGTGTTATTTTTTCTCTCATCTGGGATTCCGTGCCAACGAGTCTTTAAGTGGACCTTTGAGTTGGTGAGAGGTTTATTGGAGTCTTGTTTGAATCTGAGGATGCTCTGAGCACTATTGTCACTTCCTGACTTTATTGATTTAAGGATTGCCAGACTTTCTCTTGCTGATTCCAAAAGTGGTGTGGGTCGTACAAAATGAGTGAATTCCTAAATCAGACTTCTAATCTCTGGTTTTATTAAGATCTTTTTTTTTTTAAATTCCCAAATTTATAGTTTTGGAAAGTTCTTCCCAACTTTTCAAAGGAAGCTTAATCTGATCGTTGAAATTTATTTCAATCCACGTACGTGATAAATACTATGGCCATTCCAAAGATGTTATGGCTTAGTCTCTGGGATATTCTCAACCATAAAAGCTTCCCATCACAAGAGGAATCAATAAAACGGTATTATCTGATGTTGTGTCTGGGATTCACAAAAGAAGTGAACCAAACAGACGCCTATAACTAAGAGTTTTGACATCAATGTTTGTTTCTCCTTGGGGATTTCTTTGAGTAAATTGATGCAAAAGATCAGTTCAGTGCTTGTTCTGTTTACCATGCTGGCATATCCCAAGAGCGGTCAACAAATAAGGCTCCTCAGCAGGAATTACTGGTGGCTGGTTGAAATGGACATCCTTAAGATTAAGGCAGGATAAAATTGTAAAGTATATATATATCTGTGCATAGATGGAGATTAACTTATGCTCAGTGTATGGCTGAAACATGGGAGTTTGGATATATATGTATATTAACGAGGAATATGCTTGAAGTATATTTTTGAACCCGTTTAATAATTTTCCACGGAAGGTATTCTCCTCTAGAATGTGAATCTTGTACTGATCAACTATTAAAAATTCAGTTATGGTGTCTTGCGATGATGAAACTTTTATATAATTAGTGTATTTTACCAAAGATCTTGGCAATGTCGGTTCAATGGAGATACAATAACTGGTATCATTTCCTCTGCGATGCACTAACATTTTGGGATATTTAAAAAAGCTTTTTTTGTGTGACTTTTGGAAACAGAATAGTTTTCCTCTTGGATTTCAAATATATATAATAAGAAAAACAAAGGAGGAGGCATTCCTTGTTTAAAAGATGAACCTGCCATTGATTGACTTAATTCAAGTTTACAAGTACAAGTTGAGAACTGAAATTGACTGAAGCCATTTCACTGTCATCCCTACCTTGGTTGCAGCAGTCTTGCTGATATAATGGTTAATGTCTCTAACATTTACAGATATGGATAATGGACTGTTTTGTTCGTAGTTCCATGTCATTGTACATTGCTCAAATAAGCAAAACAATTGCCCAAGAGTTTAATTTTGACACTGTGTACTAGTCTGTATAGCATAAATCAAGCCATACTATCGGATTCTGACTATGATGTATAAAGGCTCCAGAATTCTAAGGTAGCTCCCCTTTGGCAAAAAGAATACATGACTACTTTCAATGGGAATTATATCAGATTTTGTGTTTCCCATATACAAACGATTCACAACTTGAAAGATAACCTATATGGAACAGAATTGGTTTCTCTCACTTGTTGGTGCAGATTATGTTTGATTTGATCATTCCTACACCTGATCTCTTTATTTATCCCTGGAGTAATCTCAGTTTTACATATTTCTGGCAGATTATCAAAATGGATGTATTGTATCCCTGAAAGAATCATAAAGCTGCTGCGCTTTGATAACTTGTTGGATACATATGGCAGTAAACCCTAATAGAATAAAACTAGGAGCTTCTATGCTGTAAATGTAACATTGTGGAGATGAGCTATAGCTGATTGTGTCTCATAGCCACCATATAATTCAGATGACTGACAAACCTAGACGAATCTATTTAATCAACAGGTATACTGAGAAGAGAAATAGTTTCTCCTGGGATGTACTTGTCGCTGAGAGTTCATCTAGAACATTAGAGGATCCATCTGCTATAATTTTTTAGAATCAACATGCCAGTCTCATTATTTTTTTAAAATCTCCAAAATTGTGTTGGAGAACTTCTATAAAAATGGCCAGAAAGCATCAGGTTCAAAATCGGGACTTTCAGTGTCTGTACTAATTCAAAGAGTTTATCTATTTATCTCATATTAAAGAAACTGGATTGAATCCCAAATATTATACAGATTATTGACAAAAAATGAAAATCTTTATATTTCTCTACAATAGGAGTGAAAACACTATAAAGGTGTAAATTGAGGAAAGATGGTCATGTGACCAACAAGAGCCCCCTACTCATTTGTATCTGATTCTTATTGACAGCCTTTTCGCTGAGTATCTGACCCTGTCTCCAGTGGACTATAAACTTATATTTCTGAACTATGATCTTATACATGTATAATTGTATATTCCCAATTGGTGTATACTATACTATGTTCTTGATTCGCAATTTGAAGCAGCAGATTGTTTTATGCTTTGAGTGTCTGACAAAAACAAGATTTTCCCACAAGTAACGTGTCAATTTGTTCATAAAAACTATGATGAGCTGCAACTACAAGCAGTTTCTTTTTTACCTCATTGGCAATCTGTATTGGCATTTTTAAAAATTGAAGGAATGTTGACTCTGAAGTATGGTACAAATATATGCAATGGAAACTGAGTGCAAACCAAGTTCACCCAGGTGTATTGGGTTTTTGTTATATCTGTGTTTAGTCCAGCTAAAATTTAGCAATTCACATCACATTTATATTTTGTCAATGTAGGGAAAGAACAAAAACTCAGATGTTCATTTAAATTTAGCTTTTTGGAGGGCTTATAACTAGAATAGGTACAACACAGATTGCCTCCAAAATGTACTTATTCTCCTGACACTCGGAATGTAGTTTTGCTATGCATACCATAGTGGACTGGCATTCTAAATGGCTGCAATGTTACATGTAGCTGAACTTTATGTAAGACTGCACCATCTGAAGATGTCTTCATCACATGTATGTGATTCAACATTATGAGCCGCCAGAAGAAGAAAGGGCATGTAAGTATAAGTGATAAATTTCTTTGTTTTTAGCAGGTGGTTGCTTCATGTTGCCATGGCGTTTTCAAAAATAAAGGGCAACACATGGTCATTTGTGTGTGGTTTTTAGCAGGTGGTTGCTTCATGTTGCCATGGCGTTTTCAAAAATAAAGGGCAACACATGGCCATTTGTGTGTGGTGTGTTTGTTCAACATGATGTGATTGCCTTGTCTTCTGATTTGTTGTTTGCGGAGATGTGGAGGGTGGTTGTCTTTATCCATTGACCTAGCACATCATTATATGTAGGTCACATTGTGAGTAGTATATTCCTAAAACTCAAATCAAACAAACTTGTTGTTTTAAACACTGTATTAAAATGCTTTTTTTTTTGTGAATTATATTTTTGTTTATCGATTAAAACTCTTGTTTTATATGAGTTAGAATGGTGACAATATGGTTAGGATATCTTCATTGGGCTTTCCCTCTGGCTAAGAGCAGTTTGTGCCAAATTTGTCGATACCATGTGACCATGTCCCCTTTACTTGGCACTGGAGAGATGTTATTTTTGAAACAGAGCAAAACTCTTTACAGTTAATAATTGTTGTGGTGTGGCCATTTATTATTGTAGTACTTTGTCATCATGTGAGTGAAATGCCTTTGAGTGCCGCGATATAAAACACCATTCAATTAAAGCGACATATAATGCATAGATGACACTTAGGAAAACCAACACGATTATCAATCAGGAAAGGGAAATGATGTGTAGGATCAAACTTTGAAATTGGAGATAAGACAATTAAAATTACTGATTCTAAATATTAACCCTTCTGGGATAAGCTGTTCTAAGCTCCATTATCCTAACAGCCTGTTAAAAGATGTTCCGTCATAATGAACATCTCATGGCTCATGCCACAATAGAAATTCATTATTATGCTTCGTCATCTAACTGACTGTTAACTTAACAAAGCAAGGGACAATCTGCCCCTTATCATTAATTTTTCTGTCTAAAATAGCGTCTTCATGTGCTTCAAATACTTTTGAAATATTGTTAAACTGTAGCTTTGTTATTTATGTTTTTCTTGTTAGCATTTTATTGTTCTGACTGTATCATTTGTTAATGAAAAGAACGAACGAGGAAAAAAAACAGTGTGAGCATATATAATTATGAAGTATTTGATCCCAGTGCTGTCAAATCCATATACTGTATACGGTAAGCAGCGATGGAAGCAGAATTTCAATTCACAAAGCTTAAGTATAGAGTGGAGGTCAATAAAGTCCATTTTCTCTAGCCAAGAGTTTAATTCTGAGCTACTCTGCATCAACCCTTGGCGAATCAAGCGCATATAACCAAGTGCTACTGTCAAGCAATTTATTGGTTGCATGGGAACTTCTAGGCAACCAATCAGACGTTATATTGTCAGAAGACTAGAAGGCTAGTAAAAATGACGTCGATTGTAAATAATGAATGTTGGTGAAGTGTTGTGGAAAAATAGGACAATGGTCGATTTTGGGGGCATGTTTGGGATATTCAAACAACCCAGTGAGAGTATTGCATATGTACCCACCCCTACAGACACCAAATCTCTGTATATATGTAAATACTGCTTACAAAGTTAAACAAATTGTCAAAACTTGAGTATGACATTTAACATAGGTTATCAGGGCTTAAACTTCAACCTTGGTCACTTGATCTGCCAGGGGGTGTAGCTGTTATTCTGGTTATATGCGCTCGATCCACCAAGGGTTGTAATGCAGGGTAGCTCGGAATAAAACACTTCGCTGCCTGGAGAAGATGAGTAAAGCCAGGTTTCTGGTACATACAAAGATTGCTCTTCGGAGATTGCCATGTAACTTCATATATGTCTTGCAAGTTAACAAAGGAATCTTTGTCATGTGGTATATAATCTGTTGAATCTGACCAATTTGTTACGAACATAAGAAGGAGTACGTGCAGAGTTTTTGGCACCAAATGGCAACCATGTATGATAAATGAGGCTGATATGGGCCAAACATAATATGAGCTGCTGTGCCAAGATAAAACGCTACCCATGAAAAATTCTATAAATGATAGGTGATTTTATCCATGTCTGCCCCCCTGGCTGGTAATGGCTAAATCAATATGTGCCTCATGGTGGTACAGTCCAGTTCTTGTAGAATGTGTGTATACAGTTCATAGTGACTGAGCAAAGCTGACAATTGATAGGAAATTAGCTATTGTCTCTTATTTTACATCTATGAAATGTGTGTTTAACAGTATCAGGTTAAAATAACAATTCTAATGCAGTCTTCTCAATGCCATGAGAGTCGTCCCTCACCTTGGACTGAGATGTAAATAAGGAGAGTGATGTTTTTAATATTTCGTCTACTAGTTAATTCTGTATATGGCAACATTTAATATCAGTGATAACTCATCTCATTGTAAGGATATACATAGGTTAAACGTTCACTTCACTAAAAACAGTTCCATGTTAGAATTTGGTGTAAACCATTAGCGGAATCCAATTTATTTAAATCAGGGGATAGATTTTATGTAATGATTTGTTAGATATAACATTGGCTTTAGCCACATCCAGCTGTACAAGAATATACTTCATCAACAACTATATTTTGTGATCTTCATTCATAGTGAAGTGCTTGATGTATTATTGGGAATATGTTGTGGAAGCCAAAGCAAAACATAACATGGTACATGTAATAGGAAACAAGAACTGTAGTTGATGTAAGTTGAAGATAATTGTCATTTAACATTGTAAATCTGGGAGGCTCCAGGGAGTGAAACGGCCATGTAAATTAATATGACACCATTTTTTATCTTAGGTTTTCATTCAAACTATAGAAATGTTTTGTCAATAACAGCCAATCCCTATGCGGTTGTGTGTGGAGTGTTGTTGTGTAATCTGTCTGTTGGTAATAGACCCACATGATTACTCAGAAGGCTTAAACTGAAACCAATAAACCAGTTGAAACCATTAACTATAATGAATTATGTATGTTGGATTGGAGTTAAACACCATACCAGATAGCCTACAGTGTATTTTTGTACACACATAATTTATGGTAAATACACAATAATGCCATACATGTGAAATATAATAACAACATAGATATTAAAATACACCATTCTGGATCCACAGAGGCAAAAATAACAGAAAGAAAAAAATTTAAAAAATAAACATAATGGCCCAGAAATACACATGACAATTTTGTTTTTCTTACACATAATTTCATTGAAGGGTAGGCAGTCGGTCATTCTTGAATAAGGTTATTTCACTCAGTTGTTCAGCCGTAATGCACCAGCAATAAACAATGATGAGTGATGAAAGAGAAGATCCACAAGACACAAAACAGTAACGTCACTGAAGATCAGCTTTATTTTCTCCCTAATTAGCTCTAAGGACACTGGGAAGCTCAGTCCAACTATGTACTCATCCTCTGGCTAAGGGTAGTTTGTTTTGAGAGTAGCAATACTGTGTTTACTTGGCACTGGAGAAAGGTTAGATTTTCAACAAAGCAAAATGTTATGGTTTGTACTGGTGTCATTAATGAAATATGTAAACAGGGCATAACTTAACACCAATCAATGAATTATGATAACTATCACATTACTATCATGTTTTTGGTTATCTTATTTAATGTTTTATCACACACACCAACTCCCCCCTCCCCGTCATCCCCTCCCCTTGTTTTGTTCTTATACCCTTTCTATTTCATTATTTAGGCCCAGTCCACAACCTTAGATAAATAAAGAGTTGAATTGAAAACATGTTGTACACCAGAGGAAAAAATTTACACAAACAAACAACCCTGTCTAAAGTGGAATTCCAGAGGCAAATTCATGACCTTACAGTGGTGTTTTTGAGTAATTCATCATTTTTCCACTGCCTCATAAACTGTGCTTATTCCAGAGCTGATAAAAAAATGGGACACAGATTTGATTGGACTCCTTGGAGCCAGACAGTATCACTTAAATCTGTGAAATCATCCTTTAGGTAGTGTTGTTACTACATATAAGGTAAATGTTAAGTCTTAAAAAAAACTTTTTCCAACAAAACCTGTGTGAACTGATTGGATTGTAGGAAATGTTCAGCTAACACAATTTGTTTGCTTTTACAAATTTGTTTCAACATAGAAACATGGAAGTTTAACAAAACGATATTGTCACTTTTGACAAGATGCCAGTGTACAGTTGTCAGTTGAGACAAGATGTTGGTTTAGACTAGTTTAACTATTTTATAACATTTTGCAATTGACTTCACCAAATTAAACTCCTGTCAAAAGTCCAAAAGTATTTTGAGTTCAGACTTTTCTTTTAGGATTAAAATTCTGTTGTTTTTTAAAAAATTCGAATCATTGTATGGACTTAGAGATTTTGTGTTTTGATCAGTTGATTTTGTGTCTCGTACCTGACCAGTGCCTTGTTTGAATAGTTTCTATGGCAAAGATGCATAGTCATACGACTTTTTGTTCAATTTGATCAACAAAATTTTGTAACATTGGAATTGAGTTGAGATCGCTTTATACTGTTAATGAGTGTGCCCCATGGATTAACACTATAGATCTCCATACGTTAGAAGGCCATGACACAAATCAAATGTATTTCGTTTTATGTTTATTACTTTTGTGTAAATAGTGGTATATTTGATATTGTCCCTTTAAATATGCTATATCGTAGTTTTAAATATCTTTCTTCTGTTAGCAAAAAAAAAATGATTAAATCTCGATTCCATGATCAATGAGTTGCTCTTTGTTTAATATGGATTGTATCCAAATAGTCTTATATCAGTGTCCTTCATTCCTCCAAACAACAGACAAATAAATTGTTAGGTGGTATTCTTAATTCTCACCAAAGAGCTATACCAAATGAGTTTGTGATAGAAGTAATGTTCAATAAATTCAGATCAATCAACTTTGTGTGAATTTCTTTGGATCAAATTAGGTCACAGGTTGCCATGGAAACAAACTGGTACTGTTTTATTGGTGTTAATATATACTGGATTGGACTATCTCGGAATGTATTGTACAGATTGTCTTGGAGACTGGTATTGTCAACTTGAAGTACCCTATTTCAGATGAGAGCGACCCAATAACTTGAATTCTTCTTTGATTTCAAACTAAGGTCTATTATACTGTTAGTATTTTTGTTATTTTGTGACAGCAATAATGACTCAATGTTTATTTTAGTGATATTTGTATTTATGAATGTATTGTAGTAATCTGTTTATGATATTTATCCCCCTGCCACTATTTATTGCCTGCCAGTTGTTAAAAATGTGTTAACTTGTAGATAGACAGTGCTATAAACCCTTGTGATCATTAGTAATAAATCAGCTGTGTCCTGTTGTGATATTCAGTGATAAGAAGCATATGTACTAGTTAAAACACCCCAAGCCTTCCACAGGGTACAGTAAGTAAGATGACAAAATGGCGGCTTAGGATTAGGTACCCTGGGGCATTTTAAGCTGCTTAACATGTGCATGATATTCAGTAAAACACAGTATAGGGATATCGCCCCTAGTTTAGCTGGGTTAGCATGAGTCAGTCATAAACTTTGTTGGGGAAATAGTCAAGATTAAGTTTATGATGTAAGTGTATTGAATAGAGAGTTTTATTGGTAGAACATTGCCTGCTGTTCTTGTCACTCTGGCTAGTTTATGTGTAGTTACCATGCACCTTTTTTTGTAAAAACTGCCACTTAATCCATGGATGTATGTTTTGAAGTTGCATTACACAATATAAACTGGCTGTTTGGTAGCCTATTCTCCCTCTGTGGGGTTAACTTTATGATGCTACTGGATTAGCCTTCTACACAGGCTAGCTTGGGATGAGGTAAACATTGGAATTCTTGGCTTTATCCCCAGCTCAGGGATTCAACTGTTTGAGAGCTGGGGTACTAGGAATGTTGGCCCAGGGGCTTCAATGTGGACATGTATTGGAACACCCTATACCCCAGTGATCTTATTGTCCCACATCTTGAGTAAGGAAGCTTACCACTGGTGAGGTTACACAACCTCAAGATTGAAGAACTGGTTTACATTCATTTGATAACTATCAACTTTTACCTAAATTATCAGTGTCTAAAGTAGGAATCATATCTATTCCATTAGAAGTCTCTAATGACCTGTCTATCTGAGTTTATGTACACAGCTAGTTAGCTAGTTGTTATCTGTGGCGGGAAAACAAATATCTGTTTGCTGTATATGGTAAGGGAACCTTTTTCTCAAATGATTTTATTTGTACGTGTACATGTTGCAGGGAATAATGCTTTGTGGACCTTATGGTAAAGGACATGCAAGATTTTTTTAGAAGCTGAGTGTGGGTTTTTTTACATACAAGCTTTCAGTTTATTTTTTAAGCTGCTGTTAATGCAAGAGGTTTTAAGTCTGTTTAATCTGGTTGCTCACCCAATTTTTCATTTGTTATGGAATGACTTAAGTACATGGTATATCAAAAGTATATCTTTCTGGTAATCTTGTGGATTAAAGGTTTTTGTGATGTGTGCAAAGTTAAGTCCTCTTTTTTGTTGGGAGTTTACATAAGTGTGGACCTCTTCACAGTCTTGGTGTCATTATGTTCTCTGGCAGGTAAATTAAGCTGGACTATTTTGGTAAGCAGAAATAAAAGGTGGCTCTACCAAGGATCTGTTTCCAAATCTTCAGTTCTTCTGTAGTGGCCAGGCTTTTTGGGTATTAAACTTAAAAGTCTGTCAAACTCAATCGATAGCTTGGACAAATGACCAGTTGGGGG
>JAQQZZ010018235.1:0-11256 GCA_030265115.1 Mopalia vespertina | reverse complement strand
TCCTACGCGTGAAGCCAGGGTAATTCATTCTATCGCGCAGCGTGTCGTCCGTCAGCTGACTTAGCTGAGGCATGCTAATTGGTGGCCTCCTGCGCTGTCATGCGCTCCAGCGCGCTGTCATGCGCTCTTATACGCTTTAGCGCGCTACAGCGCATTAGGTTTTGCTTTTTGATGTGAGCACGTCTGTAGCTTTGTATTGATTGTGATATCTAAACAAACTATTCCATGAATATCATCCATTTAACAAACCTGCAGCCATGGTAAGATAGTGTTTCTCTCCGGTCTCCTCATCCACTTCAGATAGAGGAGGATTGGACAGAACGGGAGATAACTCTGGGAGAGGGGAGCTTCTCACAACACCACAAAACTGTACAGATCCCATGGCCAGAGCATAGATGAATGTAGAACCATCATTAATAAAACTGGAACAGGTAACATGTACTTCACTAATAAGGAAATGTCTATATCAGTAATATTATTAGAGTATGTAGATAACAATGTCTGAGAATATAATGGATTGAATGATTGGTGTTTAGTAATGTTAAATGGTATTTCACTCATATGACATTTTTTGTTATCCAATTGATTGGATTTTTTTATGAGGGCATTTCGCATACTTCAGGTAATTTCAGTTATAATATGATGGTGTGCATGTCCCATGGGTGAAGGAAACCGCCCTCACTGGCAGCAAATGACAACATGAATAAATTGGTTTGTGCTGCACCTAGGCCCAGAGAGCACCTGGGGCCAGTTGTTCAAAAGTGTATTAACTTGTAAGACCAGTCTTAAGCCCCTAAACCTAGGTATTAAAACCTAAGACTGTTGTTCAAAACTGTCTCAAAAATAAACCAGACTTAAAATATGGTCAAAGCTAGTTTAACTTTCAGACTGGTCTGATCGTGTATTAAGACTGATCTTAAGTTAGCTGGGGACGCATTTGTGTGTTTGACAAAGGAAATTAGAACACCTCTGTGAGAAAATAACGTCATAAAGTCAAAAACGTGACGCAATAAAACAGGCTTTCCTCATCGTTGGATGTTTACCAATGACGTCGTTGATTACGATTACGTCACGCTCTTCGCATTAAAGAAATGTGGAATGTGCTGATGCATGTTATTGCCAAGGAAATAACAAAAATAAGTGCATTGTGGGATGTTTGATATGATAAGACTAGTCTTATCTGTTCTTCCTTTGGTCTTCACTAAAACCTGTCTTAAATAATTTTGAACAATGGTCTTAGGTACTTGGATTAACTAAGACCAACTTAATGAATTTAAGTCTGGTTTAACTTTAAATCAGACTTAAAGTTAAGATACTTTTGAGCAACCAGCACCAGGGCAACAGGAGTGACCAGTAAGTCTATACCAACACCATAAAATGTGACATGTTTTGTCCTGTTGTAAAATAAATGGTCCTTCAGTGCTAAGCTAAGACAGTGTGACTAAGCTTGTAACATACTGCCCTGATGCAGAGGCGAGTTGTAGTGGCAAAGCTTACTCTACAATAAGTAATAACTTAATATTCTAAACTGTCCCAATATATATTCCATATAAAAATGCACATATGATAACATATCCTCACAACAGACCATTATTAATACTTTCTTTTTTAAATTTATCAACAAACGCCATACAATATAAAAAAAGATATAGTCATCCCATACACATCACAACTATGATGCTATGAGAGTCTGATAACACGGACTTAAGAAGAAGTTGATGTTTGGTCATGTTTATATGACAAGTAACAATACGTACATATGAAAGCAATATACGAATACCGTCTTATTTTTTAAAACATACTTTTCATATCTTGTTCTGTAAATTATTGATAAAGCAATGTTTATCCTGTGTTTAACAACAGGATAAGAACTGTGTATGAATGAGATTTAGTAAAGATCAAGCTATCAACATCAGTTGTCTGGAGCTTTATTCAGCCATATCTCTTCTACAAAGCTATGCACAATTCTAATTTGCTTGTTACTGGTTATAACTTCAAAATTCAATGCTAAAAAAGGTGGATATTTGAGTGAAATAATCAGACTTGCAACTGTCATGCATACGGCACTGCATCACATTATCCCCATAGTATTAACAGAGATGAGAATCAACAATTACTACCAGGCTAGAAAATGAAGTAATTGAGCATCAGAAAAAGTAAAGTCTACTTTTGTCTATAAGAGGCAGCAATTTCTACAAAATAATAAAAAATCAGGCTTACTCTGACATAAGTGAAAGTGCCTGTTCTCTAAGAATCATGTAGGCCCCAGAGACTGCTGCGTCAAAGTAAGCTGGTATCAGATAACGAGGGATCTTCTTGAGAGCACCAAACACATCCTCAAACCAGCCAGCTAGCTACAAATGTTAACAAACCAAACATTACAAAAGGTATAGAGAAGCCGGGGGAAGAATTCCAGCTTGTGACAATGCATGTATATATACGACAGACCTGCCTACCTTAGAAGAAATTTATGTGTAAAAACATTCCTTTTAGGTTTGTTTGTTTATTTAATTGGGTTTTAACGTCGTACTCAAGGTTATTTCACTTATATGACGACGGATTGTCCACTTCACACCGTTCCTTGCCTCATTACGGTGGAAAACCGAGATGAAACTTCATAAAAACTACCCCCGTGAATGCCGGAGCCACATCGTGTGACTCACTCATATACCTGATGGTCGACAAACGGACTCGATCCCGTTAACGGCAAATTGGAGTAGGATTAGGAAGCGCACACGCTACCACCAAGCCATGGCTGCGGGCCTCTTTTTTAAGAGAATTTTCTAACCATTATGTGTATTTTTGTGATAAAACATAGCATAGAATTTTGATTTCTGTGTGTATTTTTATGAACTAGTGATGTCCTTTGACCGTTAATATTGGAAAACATTAAATTTTATATGTTCTGTTATATTCTGACCACAAGACTGTTATAACTGGTTCAAATCTATCTTTATTTTTTCCATGAAATGAAACTGCCATCCTCTCATTGTAATCTTCCTAGTGAAGATTCACTGATTGGTGTTTAATGGTGTGCTCAAGTGTATTTAACTTATATGACACCAGTGTAGTCTATCAGTATTGCCACACTTACACAACCATACAATGAGAAGTGTTCCATACAGTTGGAAAACTAATGTTCCTCCAGTGCTATGTCCAGACAGCAGGACTAGGCTTGAAACTCGCAGTACCTAATGTCATTGGGCTATACTAGTAAGGTAACACAAACGACAAATTTAACCGATTCGTCACCATATGAAATACAAAAAGAATTTAAAAAAACATGCTGTCATCGTAATTACTTATTGCTGTGAAGCCCAGGTTTTGAAAAATGACACCAAATACGAATGATGTCTCTCACATAAAGTGCTTTCTATTTTTATCCCTAATATATATCAAACAGGCCAAGTACATTACCTGTTTTGTTCCTGGGTGAATCTTTAGCCTGGCTATGATGTAGTCGGGTAGCCAATCACCATCTCTCAAATTAGAACATAGAGGATGTCCCAGGTCATTAGCAGGACGAATGTGAGATAGCAGAGACACCACACCTGTAATATACATGTAATACAGATTATCTTCAACAAACACATAACGAGATTTGTTCACTTGGTTGATTGGGGACATAAACTAAAGCTTGTATATATTTCCATACTCATAAAAATTCAAATAACAAACAAACACTTTATTGATTTTGAAAGGATATTTCGAGCTTTGGTAGATAATCTTATTCCATTATTAGAAATGGCAAGACTTGAAAGTTGCTAGACTCTGGTGGAAAATGGAGAAGAGCATACCTTGCAATCCACAGAATACCATGGGCCCTGATTGTGGGACATTGTAGGAAGCAAAACCTTTCCCATCATCCCTCTCCTCAGCATCACATCGATATAAGGCTCTGTTAATGTCAGACAGATTAAGACGGGAAGCAATTCCACGGATCCCAGAAGTTTTATTGTCAGATAATGACCTGCCGCTGTATGTGCGCACAATGAATCCAAACTGTTTCAGAGACTTTCTAAAGTCGAGGATAGCCTCTCGTGCTGGTGATGCAATGGTGACCCTTAAGTGAGAATAACAATCATTAGATTTACATCAATATCAATGAAACTATGAACTTCTGTCTGAAATAAAGATATATTATTTAGAATTTGTTTACAACTAGTGTAATGTATACAAAGGTACTGTTTGCTTATGACAAACAGCTATTGGAAACTTAAATTAAAGTGTAGATTATTTACTACAAGTATATATTACGGGGCCTCCCAATTACTTAAACAATAAATATAAGATAAATTCTCTTCAACTAAAATGTTGCTGGCTTCAATTACAGTAATGTAATATAAATTTAAACTGGGCAATTGACACATATCAGACGAGTAACCATACATGACATTTACAGAATAAGTGACTTACTTGAATGCCATGACACTGCCAGGAGGGAACTGTTTGAAGTGAACGTAACAGCTGTTAGGATCCTGTGTGTTCTCAACTCTAAGCATCTCACTCTGATCCACAGTTATATTTTCTTTAAGATGAAGATGGTGTTCAGGTAGACCATTAATAAACTTCAGACTCTTCTTGTATAAATCACAGCCTTTACTGACCAGTCTACCCTCCAGAATCACCTCCTCTACTTTCCCTACAGTGAGCAAATGAGTAAAGTATATATATACATACCATGAGAAAACAGTATCTGTCAAGTAAAATTAAACAATAGCAGACAAGTTAATCAAATTGTGAGTAAATGCATCTCATATAACATTAATATGTGGATGAAAACAAAAAAATAAAAAATAAGAGTGGTAAAGCCAGTTCTAATACAGATAAGTAAAATGAAGACCAACTATTACTGGTAGAGATAAGGCCAGAAGAATGCAAAATCTTCCATTGACTGATTAGGTGAATGTGTGTTTGTTAGATTGGGGCTTTATGTCAACTTAAAGTTAGTTCAAAGACAACGTAAACCACATTTGATCACTAGATAATGCTTTCTTTTTTTTATAGACACAGGATGCCCCAACCTCCCTCCCTCAGAAATGCTAAAAAAATTCTTTAACATATTTCCATCCTAGAAATAAACAAAATAAGACAGCTACCTGGTACATTTTTTTCTTGTCAAACTTAGAATATGTTACTATTCACAACATATTCATTTTATTTTGTATGTGTAAGATAGTGTACGCCCACCTGGTACATGTAGAGGTTTGATATAGCCTGTATCCTGTGGGTTGTGGGGAGACTGGAAGGCTGTCCTGGCCACCAGTATTATGGACTCATGTGTCTTATGGTTATGTCGAGTCACAGATACTGTGTCACCATCTATCTGATCAACATACACCTGTAATTACACCACACAAACTTACAATATTCAGGTAAAGAGTACACTTTATATCACTCTGTGTACGGATATCAACATATAAATGAGAAAAAATGTGTATTCTGAAATTAAGATTATATCAGATTATAGGTTCTTCCCTCTTTTTCTACTTTAATGGATCTGAGAGCATCTTACTATGAAAACCAATACATCAATAAACTGGTGATTAAGTTATCCAGACCAATACAGTCAATGTTACCCCACCTTTAAATGTTGTGCAACTCTTATATCGATTTAACTCTTTCCATGACATTATAATAGCTGAGAGAGTGAATATTACCTGATCAAAGCCCTGAACTGCCATACGATAATGGAGCTGATTCAGAGCTCTCTTCCCTGCAAGGATGCCAAATCCAGAGTTGACATGAGCCTCATCTGTTTTATCATGACACCACCATGTGTACTCACGAGTCTCATCTACCACGTGGATCTGAACAGTTAACACAATAGACTTAGTGGCTGATGGCCTGATTGATTGCTGTTAATATAACAATCAGTAGCCACACTAACATAACTAGACAATCTTTAAATTGTTTGCTAAATTAATGTTCCTCCACAGCTGAGTAGGGATAATGACTATGCTGGAAACTTACAGCCATAGGGCTGGTAAACAGTATAAGTGATCTGAGTCTATGTCATACTTAAGGTTATTTTTCTCATTAAACAGTATGCAGTGCTAACGTGTACTTGCGATTCTCATTCCACCTAGTATTTTATTTTTATAACATCTAATGACAGCAGGATGTCAGGGCATTTTTATATATGACATGCTTTCTGTAGATTTTATCTCTTACAGAGGGATTAAATTGTTTGTTTCTTTGATTGGAGTTTTACGTCGTACTCAAGGGTATTTCACTTATATGACGACCTGCCAGCCCAATGGGTGAAGGAAACCACCCTCGACTTCACCGGCAGCAAACAAAGACAATAACAGGACACAATACAGACACCACAAACAGATCTGCTTCCTTTCTCCCTTTAGCTCTGAGAGCACCAGGGCAACATGAAGCTCCCTCCAACCACCCGCCAGAGAGATTAAAAGCTGTGGGTAGATAACCTTCCCATGGGGTAGACCACTCTTTTCCTACAGCACTCCACTAGTCTAGGCCGCCTTCAATTCTATTTAATATTCCAATAAGATTTATATAATTGTACAGGATTCCAATACATCAGAATTCTTGTAGTCCCTATCAGATTATTAAAGAGTATTCCTGTAAGGTTTCTTAGAAAGTCCTTATAGGGCTCTTATTGAATTCTTACATAGGAAAAGACAAGTATCATAAGTAACTTACATGGTGTGGTACAAGTTCATCATAGCCCCTATTACTGCCTGTAGCACATGACGACATGGAAACAAGAGCCGCTGAGGGAAACAAGTCATAGACAGACCTCACCTACATGCAATGTCAGGAATAAAAAATAAATAAATAAATAAATAAATAAACAGATAACAGGGTAAATAATACCAAAAAGAAATATAAGGCCATTCGAATTAGAGAATGTAGGAGGTTTACACAGCTGCATATATTTTTCAACAATACTCAATTTCTTTAAGTGTACAGAAATGTTTTTTTATCGCTAATAAAGAAATAAATATTAAAAACTGAACAATGCCTATAGTCACCATATGTAAGATACTAAATCATATGCTTGACAACAGATTTAAAATCTAGATATTGTCAAATAACCCTTAATTTGTTAAGCCTGCCACGCATATATTCTTGATGCAACCAAAATCAACTAACAATATTACTATGTGATTATTTAACCTGTGTAGACAATTTTGTTATTGGTATATTGTTTAAGACTCAAATGTGGGTTGAATTAAATAAATAAAACACAAACTCTTGAGCTACTCCACGTAATCATTTAATTATACAAGCTTTTGATCCACATACCAGGGCCTTTCTCAAGTGTATTGTGTAAATAAATGATAACAAGGAGTAGCTCAGTTTGTGCTTTATTCAAATTTGTTATTGTTGAGCTTTGTCTAGCTTTGCTTTTGATCAATATAAGGAGAAGGGGACTGTCAGGAGCTTGACAACTTTTGATCAATATAAGGCGCAGGGGACTGTCAGGAGCCTGACAACTTTTGATCAATATAAGGCGCAGGGGACTGTCAGGAGCTTGACAACTTTTGATCAATATAAGGAGCAGGGGACTGTCAGGAGCCTGACAACTTTTTATTTGCATTATGTGGCTGCATCTTGGTTACTTATTGGATCCAATAGTTAAAGGCTGCACTTTTCCCCAGAAAATCATACGATAGCAACGATGCCAGCACGATGGGTGATGGAAATCAACAGCACTCCCAACAAACAGAGACAAGACTGGGAGCACCAGGGCAACAGGAAGCGCCCTCTCAACTGCCCACTGCTAAACACACAGGGGTTTCAGTGAATGAGTGGGGGCTTTCTCTGAATAAATAGTGTGTATGTCTTTTTCTAAAAATGACTCCAATATAAAGAAGTGGTAGTTACTTTGGAACATTAATCCTCTTATTATACATGTAGCATGTTAGTATCTTATCTATGGGTATGGTTCACACTGTGCACCAAAATATTTGACCTCGTTTACATAACTTCTTTATACTGGTATATATATAGCTTCCACCTCTCCTCTTTTTAGTCAATTTACACCTGAAGACGATACAGGCATATGTATTGAAACGTTGTGTTCAATCACAAAACAAGAAGTGGTTATCCAGAAATTGTATAATTAAAGAAGTGGTGACGTATCATGTATACAAACTGATACACACCTCAATAGGACTTTTATTATCGTGGGTTTGATCAAAGAAGATAGCGTGAGCCATGGTTGGTGTAAGTGGTTGTACTTCAGGCTGTATGAATGCACCCACAGGATTGCCTCCATAGCGATGAACCAGACGACCCTCCTCATGGGCATCCCAGGCATTAAGAGCCTCTGAAAAATATAACAGATTACTCCAATAACAACATTTAATTCACCAGAAATAAAGATTAAAAAATGACTTGTGTAAGGGAACTGTTTACCCTCACCAATCATTGGTTATATACAAATCATTTCTTATTAAATAGCCTCTGTTAAACAATGCCAATTTGTTGAGGATTGTTAGAACAGGATTTGTGTTTGAACATCCAATTATAATCTTCTCTAAGTTCTTTCTAGTCTCAATCTTCATACAGGCTTTGATATTTCAGCATTGCAAACACAGTTATTATTTCTACGAAATTCTTATAAAAATTCTGGAGATTTATTCAATATTTAGACAAAATAGCTTGTGTGGAATTTGGAATTATGGGGCCCTGTAGAGCCTGGCCTAAGCCTTTGGTTACTAGAAAAGTTTACCTCTGATTAGGGAATTGATGCCGAGTCTATTGATGAACATATTATCCAGATATTCACTGCCAGTAAACAGTTCTGAGATGATGTAAAGGTCTGGTCTAACTTGGCGAGCAATGTCCATCATATACTACAATAATAGTAAACATAAATTCAGCGCATGGCAGACAGAATATGGTTGTTAATTGTGGACTTTTATGCCTTTGGTAATGGGGGAGTCACACAGTTCTTGTGAAGATAAATCTGTTCTCATTTTTAAGAAAAAACTCAACTGTACATAATGTCAACATTTAATAATACTATACTTAATACTAAGGTGTTTTTTATACAAATAATTGTATTAATGATTGATTGGTGTTTTACGCTGTGCTTAAGGGTATTTCGCTTATGTGGCAGCAGTGTATTCCAACAATAATTGGCACTAGCACAACTAAGATGTGACGTGTTTTCATTACGTTGGAAAGTTAGTCTTCCTCCAGTGTTAAGTTAAGACACAGTTGCTTCTCTCCAAACAAACTGCCCTTTATAGCTACAAATAATTGTATTGATTGATTGATGGATTGGTGTTTTACTCCGTGCTTAAGAGTATTTCATTAATATGAAAGCGGTGTATTCCAACAATAATGGACACTAGCACAACTTAGATGTAAAGAGTTTTCAAGCTGTTGGAAAGTTAATTTTCCTCCAGGAATATCAAAATCTTGTACCTAAAATGTCTACTCCTCTCTCAAAAAGACTCATTATAGCATACAAAAGAAACACAAATGCAAAGGACCTTGTGGTTCAGGCGAAACTTTCCTCTGTTTCAGACAGGTTGTAAACTTATTCTCTTTAACATATATATTCATTGGTTAATCTCCATATCTCTGAAATACCAATTTGTGGGCCGATTTATTCCTAACCATAACACAACTCAAGATTATTAAAGGTCTATTAAGAAACTCGTCTCTGGGAGTTATCTAGAACATTAGATGATTCATCACTTTTCATTATTCTACATCCCTGTACTAGTGTGATTGCTTTTTTGAAATATCATTAGAATATGCCTTAGCACAGCATCTAACACCAATCAAGAAATCTTCATTGCTGATTTGTCCTCCAACAATATTACAAATAATTAGTCATAAACAAACTACTGGGCCTCTATCAGACAGTGACAGTTTATCAAAACTTTTAGCAATCAAAACCACAGTTCTGATAAATACATAATAATAAGCCTTCATCTGAAGACATTACCTCAGCTACATGTAGAGGGGTGCTGTGACAGTTATCTAAGCGAACTCCATGGAATATCCTCGCCATGGTTTCTGTGTATTTAGTCATGTGATTCCAGAGATATGGGCAGTCAGCTGGAGATTTACCATATCGTAACTTAACAGAGTCACCCCAGTTAATAAGCTCTCTGCGCAAATAAATGTTGGATCCTGTAAAAAAAAACACTAGAACATGTTAGGTACCTACACAGCAATTTTTAAGCTGAAAGTCAATTCAAGGAATTATATCCTCTAAAACGCTGTTAAATAATTTACTATATCTAATAAATACAATTTGATCCTACATCCACTAATCCATGGCATAGGATTAACTTGGGCTACTGTGGAAAGCACAGCATGTAAAAACAGTCAACTACTTTGTCGCAACATAACATAAGTCTTTATGGGTTACAACTTCTGATTCATTTTTAAATGCCTCTTCAACATGTTAATTTGTCTTACCTGATAATAACTCTTAAAACTCACCCCATTCAGCAAAATTCCGCAGTGGATCATCTCCCATGACCCAGCCATTGGTAGCCATTACCAACTGCCCCTGTGAATTCATCATCAATTCTTCATTATACACAGATCCTATATGTTCTGGTGGTTGAACAAAATACCTTGAAAGAGAAGAGATTATACAGTCTTTAATCAGTTAGACACAGAGAGCATTTTTATTTAATAGTGGATTGAAAAGGTTGTTTTTTCTTCTGTTTTGCTTTTTTTTTTCATATATGTATACCTCATTGCTTCTCTACTGTTAGATTGATAGACTGATGACTGTGCAGTAACCTGTGTGCATCAAAAGAAAAAAAAAACTGAGCTAAAATATGTAAAAAAATGTGTAAAAACTTAATGTGTCAACAAATAGACAATTCACATTGGCTCGACAAAATAAAAAATATAGCGTTTACCAATAGATAACTATAATAATTAATTAATTTACAATCTCATACAAAATTTAAATTGGTGTACATCGGGTACGGAACTGTTCCACTCACAACCCCCGAAAAAGTTCCTCCCAGGAAAGTTCCCCCTTGATACCCCGCCCACCCCCTCTATGAGTTGATGGGGTAGTATTGAAATTGGTCTAATGGATATATTTTAGAACTTTTCCAAATTTTTGAAAATACACATGAATTAATACAGTTGTGTTGACCAGAGACATACAATAAAGACAGTTGCTGAATAATAGAAGTGAATTGTTCCAAGAAGGGGGGGGGGGGGGGGATCCAACAGAAGAAGTTTTATACAGAGGGCATATTTCCAGAATGGGGGGGGGGGGGGGGGGGAGAT
>JAQQZZ010018224.1:0-11258 GCA_030265115.1 Mopalia vespertina | reverse complement strand
CATTTATTTTAGTACGGTCATTACACTATCAATAGGTACTTTCTTGTGCTCTTTGGCGAGCCGAGGGGTTTTGGACAACAGAGCTTCATGTTATATATTGATTGCAGAAATATGGTAGCGTTCGCTTAAATCAAAAGCTAAGGAGGAGTCCAGGGGCGGAACTATCACGCGTAGAAAGTTTGTTGAAAGAGTGCAAGCAAAATCGACAAAGGACAACAACGAGAATGCAGATTAATTCTCACAATTCAACTAGGCCTTGGTGGGAAATGAACTGGCTGAGAAAATATAAACAAACCACACTCCAACAAATCGCGCTTAAGGAAAACTTCCGCTGCTACAGCGTCAATTTCGCTTGTAGGAATATACTGATTTGATAAAGTAGATTTCAGGTTTCCCCCTTCTGTTTAACACAACCTTTTCTTCGGTAGCAGGTTAGGTGAAAAGGATCACTACAAACAGCCTGCGACCTCAGCCTGTTGTAGCAAAGTTTACTCGTTAGGGTCGTTTTGATTTCACTCTATATTATGTTAAATCGCTGATCAGCGATTGAACTAGGCTAGAACTAATAATGTGTACACGATGTCTACGCGATATCTAAAAGGTCGGGGATTGGAATCCTTCAAGTGTATGTCTGCTGTACGATACACTTTGTCACACATATAAATGAAGCAGAAACTCATTTTGTGCTCCCATCACTGTTCTCATCCATGTAGAATGACCATTGGTGTTAAATCAAATGACTTGAGAAAAAGACAAGAAAAAGCAAAACCCTCAGACAAATGGACTTAACCACCTTAACCTTCAACCTGGTACATATTTCTGTTGAACCAACATCTGTTTTGGACAGTCCAATTAACGTATCAAGTCAAGTCATATCGTTTTATTGTAGTCGACAACTTTAAGACAACTATTAAAGATTATAATTAATTGAAAAATTCGCCAAATGTGTTTGATAAATAAATAAATAAATATAGATTCAGCAGACGTATACTCATCCAATTAAGTAGACGAAATATAACATGGCCATGTTAAACCCATTGTTGCGTCTTGGAGAGATTGGGACACTGTTCAAGCAGACAGAGAATTGTTTTTACAGGTCTAACCTAGTGTTGATAAACTACAGATATGTTTGCAATTTCGACTATCTGAGGGCATCGTTAAAACTCACTTATTTGAATGTTTCCATGTTGAAGACAGTAACCGTCATTTTATTTCACATAATCTGGGTTATATTCTTGTCGATACTAAATGCTCAGGTTTTTAATCCTTCACAGCTTAAACATTACAAGTCGAAATAGTATTTCGGATTGTGTCCATATTTATTGGCGCAATGGTTAATACGTTGTTAATGACTGCGTGCATTTTGGTTAAGTACAATTCATTATTATTACCGTTTCTACGTATTGGGTGTGCCTGTTTAGGCATTGCCATTCTCAACATTTCACGTCTGTCTTGATACGCTTCCTTCATGTGTGGTATATATGTGGTGTAATACCCGCATTAATGAGTACATTATGTATGTATTGTCAACGCGTCTTGTCATCTGCATTAATCAGACCGACTTCATTGTGCTATATATTACCCGAGATAAGAATACATGCCTGCTCTAGCTTCAAAAGCATAGCACTGTGCTATGCCTTTGTTGCTAGCGAAAAAACAGATCTTATATGTAACATCAAAGCATGATTACATTAAGGTAATAATATGATATGTAATGTGTGAATGTTCCATTAGTTCTCGTCCAATAACAGAACGTTTTATTGTATTCGAGACGATTATCTGTAAAGACAAGTGTTATCTACGAAAAAGAGAACTTGTTCCAATATTATTTTATATATCCCAGAAGAATTTCCAAATCATCAATTGCTGCGTAACAAACCATCTTCAACAATTTACCAACCCCGACAGGGCGTGATGTAACATAGCGGTTTGGCATAAAACCCCAAATGATCTGTCAGCTAGCACAAGCAAACATTAAAACACCAATCTAATTCCAATTCCCTGGAAAGTCGAGGTTAAGTAAAAAAATGTTACAATAATTTTTACTTCGGATGAACTTAGTCCATCGGGAAGTATGAGTAAAACAAAAACGGATGTTCAATGAGCTTAGTCCACACTTCTTATAAAAGCTTGACTATTTCTTTTCAAATGAGGTAATCTGCTTTACAAATAACATTTTGTAGCACGGTTGAAGTAGCCATCCAAACACGAAATTTGTTATTTTAAAGAATCTGTTAACTGATCCAGATAGACTTTTGTCAAGGTAGCCAGTTGACTTTTCGTTTTACTTGAAATAAAGATTGGTCAGTTAATATATTAAACAGTTCTTATTTTGCCGTATACAAAGACTAATGACCTCAAGGCGAGATCCCTAAATGCATTTTATGTTGTAAAATGGATTTGTATCCCATGAATTAACTGAAACGGCATTTAAACCCATTCGGGTCTTACTTGGTTTCATCAACAATCATCAACGGATTTAAGTGGTAGCCAGGCTACTGTAAGACAACTCCAATAATGATGAACATTTGAAGTTTTTGGGGTTTATTATGAACTAGGAAGCCACATCTATAGGAGGAAATTCCTTTATTTGTTCTATATTAGAAAGAAAATCAAGTCTTCATGCCAAATCCACTTTTGCACGTTAGCAGGTTGAATCATGGTTGTAATCTCAATACCCTGATTTTAAACATGCTAGCTTTATCGCAAGCCAGTATATCAAGAAATATACTCATTTTTGACAAGGACATGATTTCTTTCATTTTTCGATACATTGTGACTACAGGGCGATATGTTTTTTCCACACTTTTTCTTCCAACTTGAACCTTTTTTGTCGTCATTCCCGGTGCTACTGAGACACCAGGGAAAGACGGTAATTTATAATACTAGTAGTCATTTTGATTGACTTAATGACATGTATAAACGGTACTTTAACTAAATTTTCTTTACTCTTTCTTCATTTGTAACAAGAGACCAATCTGTGAATTGCTATATAACGGAGTGTGCTTAAAATATCCCAACACACATGTGAAACGTTGTACACTTATATCATTATCTCTGGAAGAAAGAGAGAAAGGATCCAACACATTGGTAAACGATAGAGGTTGGAATAATTATTGTACTGCGTATGCATCAATATTTTATCCAAGTGTATCTTTGGTGCAAACAATTTGGGGAAGTTTACAGTGCTTCTTGTATCTGTTGACGCTCTATTGCGGACTGTGGAATCATTTTCTGTTTAAAATCGTGGCTTTTTAGGATTCTATTTTCCATATACTATTTATTTGAATAGATTGCGCTCACCAACAAAAAGAACACCAACGTAATAAGAGCAAAAATGATGCTCCATATAAGCAATAGCGATCTATTGGATAAATGTATAGATGTTTAATTATTTTAATTACATGTCGTATAATCTAAGAGTTGATAACAAAATAATTGTGAATAAAAATAAACATCTAAAATATTATTCACGCAACACCATAGCTGGACTACCACAGTATTTTAACGTGAATTTGGACTTTACATTGCCTCTATCTAGCGGAATGCGGGGAACAAATCTTCCCAGAATATTCTTCTATTGGCAGCGCGCTCCTATAATTTCGATGCTGTTTAAAACGATATTCTTTGTGAGAAGCTCTGGCAGGATGACTGAAATGATGTGCGACAAACGATTAGAGTAGGGCAGCGTTTGAGAGAGCTGCTGACATCAAACTGTGCTCCACTTTGAATTACGTCAAGCGCCTCTCCACTTGAGCACGTATCTCGCTGTTGGGTAGCTTGGAATTGAGTATTTTTGGTTCCTATTAATAGTATTTGGATTGATCCAGGGAAATTCGGTCCTATATTTACACGTTCGTACTACCTTGTTGTTTCATCAAAAGGAAAACACAATCTTGGCGGATGCAATACTATTAAACTTTTAAGCAACTTTTAAAAAGTCCATATTGATTCGAAGATCAGATCGTGTGTTCCAGTCAATGATCGGTAGGCTATAGTCAAATAAACTGTTGTAAGATACAAACAAATACAATCGTACAAGTATTCTCTATAAGAGCTGACAATTCATTTTGAAGAATTGTAACACAACGTCATTATATTTTTTGATTCTTAGGACAATACTGTTCAAGCTGATACAAGCTACGATCAATCGGATTTGATAAAATTTATTGAATAACCTGGTACAAAGGGAAATCCCTTTCGCTGCCAGATATTCTAACATATAATAACATACGTAAGTGACGACCATGCACAGAGGAATGTCATATGGGGCTTCTAGCCTTCCAGTATAACATGCTGCTTCCGCCCAACTTTAAACAAACAAGACATACATGAAGGCAGCAGCTGCTGGATATATTCCCCATCATATCAAAGATTCACTTTATTGATTTGATTTCCATAAGTCAATGACATGTAACAGCTATTTGTCTGTCTGGTGAAATTAAAACAGCAGGCGTTGGACATCACGGGTTTGCTAATTTCCACCAGTATGTCATTTTATCATGTTGGCCAACTATTATTCTGCAATTAATTTTGAAGATAAAGGCGTATGATACAGTGTATCAACGGTGGGTAATGGAATGTTAGCTCACATCAAGACATTCTATATGGCTAAGTAAAACAATCTCTAACATATCAGCGGTTATTTCGTCTCATTTATGCTTTTCACATAAAATATCTTCACAAGAGGACACCAATTTACATTTAAACAACTGATAATATAAATCTGTATAGCATTATTCCCACTGATGAGTTACACTAAGTAGAGTAAACTTACAACTCCAATAAAAGATACACATGGGTACACGGTGATTGAATATCTTGACAATCCTGACAATGGGTTTAATATCAACCGAAATATTGAATCACCATGTATCCATTTGTATCTTTTATTGGAGTCGTAAGTTTACTCTACTTTAAAAAACTTTGTATCATATGGCGTTTTATAAATACGGCGTTCTTCTAAGATTGAAGTCAATTGAACTTGATTAGAGGCAATAGAAGGAACTGTTCGAAATGAATATCAAAGTATTTTTCTACCTTAAACTCAACAAAGCATTATTTAAAGCTGGAAATCACTTAAAGCTTCAACCAGCTCAGTATGAGGCAATTTCCTGACGGCAAAGAGTTCTAGTTTATTTAAAGATTAGACGGGCCTGACAATCGTTTTTTCTCAATATGATCGACATGTTTGGGAATGTGAAGTCAGTGGTCAATGTATAATGAAGTGCACTTTATACCCAATCTGAACCCATAACTATGGGCTGAAGCATTTTGTATGGAGTGTGTGTACAAGTAAACAGATAACAGTTGACGTGAAAACAAATTTAACTGGCTCTGTGACGAATGATTAGACAATTCATCTCCGCCTGCATACTGGCTAAGTGTATTAATCAATTACTGAAACATTATACGAGAAGCATCCAGCATTATGTTTAGGCGCATGACTCGGTGTTCTTAGAGCTTCCACGGCGTTCGTGGAGGAATAAGCAGAATCATTTAACAGTATTCTTGGACACTGAAGGCGTTATAACATTAAGACCTGCTGTCACTACAGAAGTAGCTGCATTCGCCCTCTGGCTACGGGCAGTCTGTTTGAAGAGTAGCAATGCTGCCTGCCTTTAAGTAACTATACAATGTTATTGAAACGCTTTACATCTTGTTTGTGCTATTGTCAATTATTGTTGTAATACACCGCCGTCGTATAAGTAAAAAAGCACGGCGTAAAACACCAATCAATCAATCAATCAGAAGTACATTCTCTCAATACAGAAGTGCTTCCCAAATACTTGAATATTAACTGAAGCAATGATACACAAAAAAGTACAATACATTACGAGGAATGGTAAATGAAATAACATGTCATGGTGAGAGACATTTATCTTTAACCATTCTTTTCGACAATTCTTAGAATTAGAAAGCCAGCCACTTGATAAATGTATTATTGCCACGACACTCTGTGTAACAAACCATGCATCGCCGAACAATTCAATAAAACATTTGTAAACACTCCGTGCAAACAGAAATTGGGCTTGACAGTGGGGAAAGTCAATATAAAACGAAGTCCAAACCCAATTAAACATCAAATAACATCTGTTTCCGAAAGATTGCATCAGCTCATTTTCACCATTATATGAAAATAGACTAACTTTCTTTGAGGGATCACCGTTATCGCTAAAAGTTGATTACCTAATTACTGATAAAGAAAAAAAAAACACATTATTTCCATGAATGTATATTTTTATGTTTACTGGCGATCTTTAAACAGTTCGGTACCAATGCTGGTGGTAAATAAAAATATTAAGTTTGGATTAACTGATTGATTGATTGATCGGTATATCAATTGCTAGAGCAAACAACTACTTGATTTATTTGTACATCGATCAGCGTCTTAAGGTCGCCATTTTGACGCAGCAAAAGGTCATGTGCTCATATATTTACTAAATGTTATTGCATAGACTGGATGGCTGAAATTATGACTTTCCCCATCATATGATATAGCGGCGAAATTATTTGTGTATCTTCACGAACTTCGAAATAGTATATATGTCAATAATGTATTATAAAAGAGTGTTAAACGATTGAAAAAAATATTTTCATAGAATTGAAATAAATATGTAGAGTTAAATGATAAATACATCGATCTTTTTGAGATATAGAATTGCAGATTGAAGATTTTTAAGAATAATCCGTCTACCATCCTCAAAAAGATCAATGTTAATTTGATCGATTTTGTGTTACACACGGATCTGTAGAAGAAACCTGAAGACATCCTTGAGATTTTGTCAAAAAAGTCCACGATAAGGGACTGTAGAACTTTCTTATGGCTGGGGTTAATGTTAGTTCTGAAGCGATAACACTACCTTAAAGACAAATTAACGACCATGTCGTAATATCACTGTCAATTGCAAAAACAACTATTAACATCGGGTTTGTGTATCTGTATAAGTAATGTTAAGCGCTGGTACACCTATAAACATGTTTCAAAGCTGATTGACTTGTTACTAACAGTCATTACGTAATACAAGCATTATTGGCAAAAAAGATAGTAAACAGCAATAGCTCCTGACATTTAAATTGATGGTACAATCATTCAGTGTTATTGTAAGCGACAGGTTTGCGAGCAACATCAACTACTTATCTGTTTACGAATTCAAAGACCGTATACCTAAGTGAGATAGATTACGGTCAAGTATTGTTGAGATATTCCGGAAACCTAACAACGTATCAAAATAAATACACGCCTAATAGTAAACTTATTCTTCGTTTCTTAACAAATATAACCTTACTGATATTCCGGGAGAGGAATAATTAAGCATGTTGATGTTTTTTTATATAAGGGTTAAAATATCACAATGGATTAAAAGCGTTTCATATGCATGTCACTTGTTTTACATGCCTGTATTGATCAAATTGCGAAGACCTCTCGATTGATAGTACATGAGATTAGAAATTGTATTTATAACTCAAGCAGCGGTAACTGTATATATATAAAGGCACACAGTTAACACCAATAACTGACCGGCTTAAAGTATGGTTACAACAGACTACAAACTACGAAAGGCGGGTCGGGCCTTCCTACTTCCAAGAAAACTGAGCACACCACACGTCCGAGATTTTGCTGTCGAAGACGGATATATCCCCAATACCGACGTCCAGCCAAGAGAGCTGAATATGCAACAGTGTTTTCCTTACTAAACTAGATGTGCACCTATTTATGAAAGAAGATTTCCAGCTTCCAAATTCTAAGAAAGCTGAACACGCCAAACTTCTGAGACATCAAAGATGTACTAAAGACGGGACGGACAACAAATTAAAATTGTTAATCATTGCAGAACAAAACGTTGGTAGTTGGAACTTAAATATCTGGAGTCTGGCGTGCTCAACTTTCTGAGAAATTGTTAAGCCCTTCATTGTCTGCAAACAAAAATATTAAAATCACGAAAGACGTTAATACATAATTGAACCATTGTGACCTTACATTGAAGTTCAGTATTCAAGCTCAGTTATCCCGGCTGTCATTTGCAAGCAAACGATTTGTTTGATTACCTCTACACGTTTGAGTTTCATTTGGCTTTAAGTCGTATTTAATTATATTTCAATAATTTGATAGGGTGCTAGCTCATGGGTGAAGGAAACCAAACCCTACATAAATGGTAACAAATAACAACATGACAAACACAAGATGAGAAACATAGACATCATAAACATATTTGCTCCATGGTGCCCCAATTGAGAGATCACCAGGACAAGAGGGAGTTCCCTTCGTAACACGCACAATCTGTTCTACGTATCTGTTCGGCTCTGCAAATACATCAATTTAACAATGTGTGTTGGATACAAATGACATATTTTCTACGCATTCTAACAAGTATGCAAATTTGTTTACAAATTATTAAGCGATATCTCTATTCATCGAAAAGCTATCGAAGACAGAGAGAGGGTAGGTCTTTATACACTCAATCCATGACTGCATTCCAAATTATCAACAACAAAAGAGTAGAAGGTGAAAAGATTCCATTTAATGAATATATATATTGTCATTTCGCTTTAGAGGTGGCCTCAGAGTTTTTTTACACCTGGCTTGTATAAGCTTACTTCAGTTTATTAATCATATTGGTTTGTTTAATCTGAATTTAAGAATTTGACTTCTCACCATACAATAAAAGTGTTCCTCCAAACAGCTATACAGGACGATGTTATCACAAGGGAACGCCATCTTCCTTTATTTATTTTGTTCATTTCTTTATATTCCTTTTACGGCTCTGTACAGCTAAGATGAATGACAGTTTAATGTAAGACGAGCTTATATAAGATTGATGTATATATTCATGCAAGTACATAATGCGATTATTACTGCGCATTTGTTTCACCCAAGTGTCAAAACAAGAAGTCGTTGCGGAGGGGGAAACTTCGTGGGCGATTTAAAACATTTATATGATTCGATTAACCAAAGCTAGTGTCAAAGACAAAAACGGCTATCAATGTGAAATAAAATAATCCTTATTCGGTTGTTTTCCTGTGGAACTCAAAGCTACTTGATATAAGTATAAGTGAGATTGATTATAATGACGTTATTTGGACATTGACAATGATTAAAGACGAAGTGATTAATCAAAATAAGATTTAAAAAATGAAGAGCGTTAAGAGCGAAGCCAGTTTGTTGAACGCATCGCAATTTTATACGAGCCATGTCGAGATTTTGCTATCTAATGTTTGCAAGAAATTTCCATCGCATTTGTTCATCAAAGATTCAAACATTCGACCTTATTTTCTGACTACCTTCAAATATAACCAAATGTACCTTTTTATGTTCGAAGAATATTTCTGGGAGCAGCAATTTGATTATTTCACGTGAATTGTATCACAGGAAACTTGATTGCTGTTTAATGTGATATGGTAAGTTCATTCATTGGCTTGACAACTATAATATATTTTACCTATACACTTTCAACTCATCTTTGTATGTGTCATTTAGAGTTTTGTCAATCGAAACAATGTCTTCTTGTTCAGAGTTCAACAATCTATATCAGTTAAACTCTACTCACGAGTGTTATATTGAGACAACATCTGGAGCAGTCCAAATGATCGATTCTTGTGGGTTACAGACCGTGTGTTGACACATAAAGCAGTATTTGAGGGAGATGTATTTCAAAACCACTACCCCTATGAGCGTTTGGGTGCTTTATAATCTTATAATAATAACAAAATGGTTCTAGTCATAAGTTTGTTGAACCATTATGCCGACCTACCACAAAGCTTATATTTTGAAATGATCTGTTATAGCTTAAGGCTAATTTTTTTTAGTTAATAGGATAAAAAAGAGAGATTAAAATAAGTATGATGTATTGCTATTGCAATTTAAACAATTTACCCATGACGCATTGCAATCCTCCACAACATTAATCGAACTGAGGGGCGATCTAATTGGCCTGGAATAACTTGACTGACAACAAAAGGCCAAAACAAAAAAAACAAAAAACACAAAAACAAACCACACACACTAAGTGCTACAAGTGTGTCTACCTTTTTCTGGGAAACAAATTGGCTTAACATCGACACCTTGTTTATAAGTAATTAAATGGTTAAACATGCTTTTTGTTCACTTGAAAACTCTGTTACGTGGTTTTGTTGATATAGGGATCAATGACTTTTAATTGGTTGATGTCAGTCAATCGGATTCTTGGGTTAAGAGCACGATTATTTTGTGCTTCGCTAGACAACAAATTAGCAGATCGGTCATTGTTGACTGGAAAACATTTCCTTTTAAACATTCCAAAGCCCCAAGACGCCCGCAGCTACCCGGGTTTTGATAATTAGACATGACGATTAAAGGGCTGCCATTAGTGGACGAAATCTCAGTTACCCAATGCCCATCTCTTTAATCCAAAAATAAAAGAACCGCATAGCGATTATTTATTTTTTGTTTAAGGTCATTAGTGCCCTTATAGGGTTGACCCACATTAACAAAATAAAAACAACCTACCTGTCAATTAATTTCCCCGCAGGTGTTACCTTATATACTATTGTAGTTTTGTTAAATTGTGCGCCATTCGGTAAACCGAGTGTTCTTTAATTATTATGTTGCTAACTTTATGAAATGATTCTGCCATTTATTTAGATCAGAAGATGAAAACTCAGTGTTAATTTAATGATTTAAAGATTCCAATAGTTGTATCAGTAGACATGTGTTATGTTCATTTATGGACGTCTAGTTTAGAAGGATAAAAATTAATATTAATATTTTAAGAAGGAGGTTATGTTGATTTCCCATGAATGGACTAAGTATGAAATGCTGACATAGCCAATTACTTCACAACAATCAATCGAACCACATGACATCAACCCAGCTATTTTCGAGTTATTATCGTTTCGTTTTGTACGACATAGTCAAGGGTATTTCACTTTAATGAAGGCTGTTAATAGCTACAATTGCACATCCTTAAAACGTGAATTAGCATTCCTGTAATGCTTGGTAAAGCACTGTGACTAAGCTAGTAACATAATGTCCTTCGCCAGAGGGTCAGTTGTGTTTAAAAAATAGATAATGTTTTTGTCGTAAACGCCATTAGCTTCTTTATTGTTGAACTGACTTAATTGAATGTTTCGAAACCGGTGTGAAGAAAATCAAGGTATCCTTTTGTAGAATTGCTTTCGTATGCTGCTCGTGTTTGACGTTTGCTTGCTTGTTTGTTTGTTTGTTTGATTGGTGTTTAACGTCGTACTCAAGGGTATTTCACTTATATGACGACGGACAA
>JAQQZZ010018213.1:0-11258 GCA_030265115.1 Mopalia vespertina | reverse complement strand
ACATCTTGTGACTCACTCATATACCTGAGGGTCGACAGACGGACTCGATCCTGTGAACGGTACATCGAAGTAGGCCCCGAAAGCGCACTCGCTAACCACTAAACCACAGCCGCGGGCCAGTTGTTATTAGAAACACTTAGGCGAAGTCAATTACCACACATACATTTTTGTAATAAGGAAATCTTACAAAAATCACTTGAAATTCAAGAAATCCTGGGCAAAGTCACGTCAGACACACATGTTTTCGTTGTTAAGAAAACTTAGGGAAGATCGTTTAATAAACAGGGATATATAGTAAAGAAAGACAAAATGATGTCAGCAGGAGATTGTTTTCCTCTAGTTCAACATAGCCCATAAACATCGACATGAAATAAACCGATGCCCAAATAAATCCCATAAACCTTCATACTAGCCAAACAAGCTTGTCACCTGGGATTTGTGTACTCCTGAGATTAACACCACTCCCCACTGAAGTAGGCTGTAAATACACACTTTAATCGATATAACATCTTCAGACAACGAATCTTTGTACGATCCGTCTGTTATAAGACTCATTTTAATCACCTTCTGTCCCAGGAGAAGATATGCTATCGAGACCACATTCTGATTAAAATGTTACATTTACTCTTGTTGTGTGAGTTTTAGATTTTAGAAGAACATATGAGAAAACTTCAGAAGTAGAATACAATTCCTTTCACAATCCTAGTGTTGTATTCTTATTCTAACTATTGTTATATGTACACTTTTTAACAAAAACAGTTAACAGCAAATGAAGGAAATAGTTATGAACATTTAAAGAATTACTTTTAAAATGTATGTATTCCATCTTGTGTGCTGTCTAGTCTTTGTCTACAGACACGTTATGGAATATCAGAAAGTGATTCGAAATACCAAAACCTGAAATATGTTATCTTCATATTAGCAATTGTTTAAATTATATTAATTTGTTTAATCATTAATTGTTTCTTTTTTTTAGTTGAGTTTGACGGTGTTGCCAGGGGAGGTAACTTCTTATTTGTGATTGCTTGGTGACATTTTACTGCATGCAATGGGGGATTTAGGAATAGCCACTTTTGAAGCAGCGGGGGATCTCTATTTTCTGTCTTTCGTCGGCTTAGAATGGGGTTTAAACGTTGACATTGACCATAGTGCTGTAGTTAAGACCTCTGTCGTCATTTTGACAGTGCGTCGGCTCTGGTTTTGAATCTTTGTTCGTTATACACGACAGAAGTCTTAACAGCAGCACTACCACATTATGCTCGGTCTGAAACCCCTAAGCAATGATAACTTCTTGGGAGGTGAAAACAGTTTTCAACGCCCTATGCAAACCAGAAACATTCCACAAGAATTGGTTGCAAAAAATAACTCAATTGGAGAAAATAATTTAATGCCTTCGCCCCGAGAAATCATTTTTTAATAAAGTAGTCAGATAACTTCTTTGTAAGCAGTTAACGAATGTTAACACAACTGAAGAACATGTCTAGGTTGACTCAAACTATTCTACACAGTTCACTGTGTTGCCAAAGAAGCGGTTCTCTTTCATAATATGATCTGTGTGTTTTTCATAATTTGAACAACACATGCTATGGATTGAAATTGGCGCAAAGAAAGGCATGCAAGCATATGTGTTTGTGGAGATGTAACATTCAAAAGAGTGATATAAACTTGAGCTGGCCTGATAATTGTACATGTTTTTTTAATGTCTTATTTTATTTTCTGTTTTACAAAGGTGATGCACGTTTTTTTATCTAACTTTGTTTGTTGGATTGACATCCTTCAGTGGCAATTTATGTTGATAGCTTGCTGTGATGGATTTGATTGATTGATTGGTGATTTGCGCAGTGCTAAAGGGCGTTTCACTTATAAGACGGCAGTGTATTCCAACAATAATTGAAACTAGCATTACCATAAAATGTGAGATGTTTTGATACGGTAGGAAAGTAAATCTTCTTCCAAGGCTAAGTTAAAACAGCATTGCTACTCTAAGCTGCCCTTAGCCATGGAGCACTTTGTAATGGGAAGATTTAGTTGTTAATTGGAAGAAATAGTATGTGTACGATATCAATTGACAACCTTCAATGCCAGCTTTTTGTGCTGGACTGCTGGCTAAGTGAACAAAAACTGATACAATCTCCTCGTTGATGAAAACATAAAAACATCTCCTCACCAGAAACTACAAGAAGACGACGTCGACGTCCTTCATGGAGAACATTCGGATGCTTGCAAAAAAGCGGAGAAAACGGTGTTACTTCTATTACCTAAAGTTGTTCTGCTGTGAACCAACCGGTCCATTTTGTTGTCATAATTCATACCAAAGAGTTGTGAAAGACTAAAACCTTTATGCTGAAAAAAAAAAGTTTCGCTTCCAATTTTGTTTCCTTTTTTTTTCCCAATTTCGACTTTATCACTTTTAGGGAGAATCTGGAAATATTGGAGCTCAACCACTTTTATGTCATACGGTGTAATTCTGTGAATTTAATGAGGACTGTGGTAGTTTCATTTTTTCTTCGTATTAAAGAAGTCTTGAATGTACTGCAAAGCTTTGTTTCTCAGATTTGTCAATTTATTTTCGCTTAGGAAGATATTTATTCCCCTAGGATTGTTATGTTATATAGCACCCTTAAATATAACATTTTCTTTCATGATTTGGAGTCTGAACTGTCAACCGTTTGAACAAACCTGTCTTATAAATTGACACATGGAGAATTATAAATGCGAATCGTAGCTGTCATATCAAAAATATAGTACAAAAATGAATAAATTATATACCCTCGAGTCTCATCAAAAGGGACTTGCTTATCTTCACCGCATAAGGCTATACTGTCATTAATAATACTTTACCGCCACGTAGTTAAAAATCATGGCGACAGAAGCAATGTGATAATATAAGTATAGAGGGTGGTTGGAGGAAGCTTCCTGTTGTCCTTGTGCTCTCAGAGCTAAAGGGGAACAGGAAGCCGGTCTGTTTATGGTGTCTTTGTATTGCGTCCTATGAATGTTATGTATTTGTCCCGTCTTGTCTTCGTTTGTCGCAAGTGGCGTCGAGGGCGGTTCCTTCGCCCATTGGACTTGCACGCTGTCATGTGAGAGGGATAACAGTAAGTGCGGCGTTTAACCTCAGTCGAACCAAACAAACGTAACATAAGTGAAATTGAGTACCACGTTCATCAGAGATAAAAACTAAAAGCAATACCGTATGTTGTCTTTAAGAGCAGAAAAAGAACAAAGCAATCAAGTTAGGTTTTGTAGAAGTCAACCGGGGATTGGCATAAATGCTTAAATTCTATTGGTAAATTGGATTGTGGTTTGGGCCAGGTCTGCCTACTAACGCTACTGCGAATCATGATGCCAGGAATGTTGTTTCTCGCCAGGGAATGATTTTCTTCCATTTGCATTCTTCCTGAGATGTCAATTCCACAATCGTAGCGTTAACCTGTTAACAGCCGTTTTTCATGGCCAAAATAATGTTTGCCAGAAGCAATCTCGAGACAATATTTCCGCTCGAGAGACATTTAAGCGTTAGTTACAGTTGACCTGGAAATTGGGATCATTTAAGGGGGAGGTTGACAAATTAATTGTCCCCTTTCCATCCCCTATATTTATATGTTGCTCTAAGGTAGGTATTGATTTTGGGAAAGTCTTCATAGAAGGATGTATCGGCTCTCTTTAACCGAACTAATCAGCCTGTACCCTGGTCAGTCGCTGCCTCTGTGATGACATTTTACATGTTTATTTGAATTTTTGTTTAATTGTGGAGTCCTTTTCAATGTTTGTGTTATTTACCGTTTTCTTTTACAGAAAATACAACGCAGGAGTAATATGAACACAATACATTACAAATTGTTTTCCATTCGTACACACATATGTTGAGGACTTGTCTCGAGTGGAATTCGTTAAATCGGTCATAAATTGATCGTTTTCTGTTCAGGTCTGAAGGGTGCCCGAAAGAAGGAGACATATTGAGAAACACTCTACTTTACCACACTAAACGATTTCATTTTTACTTTAATATTGCACATAACTATTCATATAAATTTAACCAATGTTTTTTGCAAATCCCATTGACCTTCCTAAAACACAACGATCGGAGCTTCCTAGTGCTCTCAAACCTTAGGAACAACATGAAGACGATCTGTTTGTGATGTCGGTATTTCGTTCTGTGATTGTATTGGTTTGCCCTTGGTTACTGCCAGTGAGGTCCAGACTCCAATTTCACATAATGCCGTACGATACTTTAACGCCTCTCTATTAAACTGACAAAAGTGTATCGTAGGACATTTTTCTGTTGTTCGATATTTTGTAAAAGTGTCTCCAGATTGGTTTCCATCACGTCATAAGCTGAGTGAAATAACCTTAAGTACGACGTAAACCCTCAGTCACACAAACACTCGTATAAACCAGATGGATGGTTTAACATACATTAAGTACAGCTATATCCCACCATGGTTGGTTTGATGGTTTGACCCTACAAGTTGTGTTACGCATCGATCAAACTGTTTCTACGTGCCTATGTGTAGCCATGTAGTCTCATTACTTGTTCACAGTTTCTTATGCAGGTTATCGAGTAGTGTATAAAGAATAAGACACTCATATCCAGATTAACGACAACGTCAATGACGAACAAGGTGTGCAGAATGGCAATGGTTAAACGTAGAAACAGTTTTGCGAGGTTGAAGGTTATTCGTCCCATCCACATTTACCGTACTTGTCCTCAGATGTTGGCTCACAGCCGTAATTAAGATCAATATGCAAGTTGTAATTTGTATTCCATTGGAAGAGTTGCACGCTTAATAATCAATTTGTTGTTTTTATTAACACTTCTGCCCGTTTGCTTCAGTATACAAAATGTTATAACTTAACAGAAAAAGGGAGCTAGTAATAACGCTGTGTGATGTGAGATGTTATTGTAGACTAACGACATAAACGGACTTCGAAAGAAATGTGAACAAAATTAAGCTTTGCGCTTAATAATAGTGTAATAGTATAATAACTTTTGGTTTTCTCTCTCTATTTTTTGTCAATTATTAGGAATGTTGTTTCTACAATTTATACACTTTTATGAGGCAGACATGTCCCTCAATAAACAGCTTACACCATAAGAAGCCAATCATTCTCTTTAAAAACATTCTATTTGGAAACAAATATTTATCTTCAGCTAACAAAGAAATAAAATGCTGAAGATTTATTAACGAATACATCGCTTTAAGTGGCTTTATGAGGCCAGTAATACAAATGTCTGTCGTGTCAGTGCTGTGTATTTTAGTCGATGGTCATAAGGAACTTGCACAAGTTAAGGTCAGTTGTATAGAGTTATGATGTCTGATCGAGGACAGACAGGGAGTTGTTAAGCTCGTCATTACATATCCCCGTAATGTTAGGCTTAGTGTATCTGTCAACTTCACGGACATCCTCATGAGACAGTTTAAACCAATAATTTTCTCTTTAGCGGACATAACTCATTTGCTCTTCTGGCTTCTGGCCTAGATTCCTTTGAGTCTAAAATCAATAGCAGTTAAACGTGCTGGTAGCTTGGTTTCTTTTGTGGAGCTCGCGGTGGAGTGGACCAGAGTGAACGCTCAAAGTGTATCAACTAGTAATCTCAAGTAAAACTATTTCGATCCGTTTTGAATACCCTTTTTTCGGAGCGGACTGTTGGGTGCAGTCAGAGGAATTTCGTCTTTTTCCTTTTCCGTTTGACTTTAGAACTGAAAGAGTGAAGGTTGTACGACGGAATCACGAAATGTCGCAGATCACACGGCTTACGCGCCTGATTACTGAATCAGTAATGATGCTTGATTTAGGTAGTTCAATCATTCAAATACAGTAGAAACCAGGTCTCGCCTAAATATCTGTAAAATCTAAAAATAGTAAGTGTGAACGTATTATACAAGTATTGTTTATCAATATTGCCAGTCAATACAACGATTTTTCTTGTTGCCGTTTACTTTTTCTTGGTTTGCTTTTTTATACATTTGTTTTGCGGTGCTTATATTTGCACATGTTTATAGAAATCAGAACGATGTACGTAGGCGGAAAGTCGTTCCCAGTCCTCAAAAAGTAACTTCGTGATGATAAGGTACCATCTGCCACCAGTCTTGCTCGTAATGAGGTGGAAAATGTAACGTGAAACTAACCTATGAAAACGCATTACTGTTCAGTCGAGTGAACTGTCCTATGACATATAAGAATTCCATACAGTGCGGCATTATGCCACAATACATTACAAAGGTTACGTTTATCAGAGATGGCTATACAATGATGTCCGATGTTTTCGTGCTTGACAAGTAACACCAAAAAACTAAATAAACTAACAAAAATAAGCCAAGAACTTCTTCTGTGCTTATTTAAGCATGGACTTGGATACACTTTTGTGCCGCATCGATGGACATTGTCGCCGATATTAAATGCACGTCAACATATTTTACGTTGAAAATCCATACTTATTATTAAACAAAATTTGATCATGAAATCCCCAATTACGTGTCTCAAAGATCATTTGTATATGAGCGGGCTGAAAGGATTAAAATGATTATGTCGTGTAGACTAACGACGTTACTTGTTGCTTTCAGGTTATTGTACATGTATCAAGGCAATACAGAGTTATTGTCCTGTTTTGTCCCGTCTTGTATTTGTTTGGTGCCAGTGGTGTCGAAGGTGGTTTCCTTCACCCATTGGGCTGACACGTCGTTATATAAGTGAAATACCCTTGAATACGACGTAAAACCCCAATCAAACAAACAAAATCATGTTTTTCCTTCTTGAACAGTCATTTTGAACTAAACCAGGCCATTTTGTAAACGGCTTTGGCAAATAGATTGGGACAACGCAAGTACTGGAAGATTTTTTTATCAGTTTTATCCAGAAATGTTTATCTCACATATAAATTTGTCATCCCGAAAATTTGAAGTTCTATTTTTTAAACTTCTATCCAGCCATTACCCTGTAAAATCATACCTCCATCGCTTTAACATACCGGAGTCTGGTTTATGTGAGTGTTGTAATGTAAAGGATACCATCCCTCATTTTCTATTTCAATGTCGAATACTAGTATATAATCATCAGCGCACTAGTGTTTATGCTGATCTCCAAAGTGTTGGTATTTTTAATCCCTCGATATTGGGACTTGTCTCAGGAAGATTAGTATTAAATTACACGTTCGAAAACTAAGCTGTTAGCATTTGGAATGAGAGAGGATATAGTAGAAAGAAGAGATGACCACAACAGGAGATTTAACCTCGATTTCAACAAATCACATAAACATCGACATGAACAGCGCTTACCAAAACAAATCCATTAACCATTATATTTACCAGAGAGACACATTTCACAATCCCATGTATACTGTATATCACCGAAAGGCTCTGGTGATAAATTGGTGTGGTTCTGATGGAATACATATCAAACTGTTGATATATCTTAGATTTCAATCAAATCTCAATAAAATAGTAAGCCTTGTCTATGCATGATATCAAGTATCCTCAACCGGAGGGCCGGAACAGGACAATCGTTATATTTATTGCATTAACTTGATCGAAAAATGGGAAAATCACTTAAATATAATAACATTGATTGTGTCAACAAGTTTGAGCTGGATCTGGTAATATGAATCAACAACTACCCACGAAAAATACACTAGTCTTGAAGAATACGTCCGAAGGGAAAAGTTATGGGAACTACTCGAGAGGTGAAAAAAAAAAGCTTTCAACGTACTACAAAAACCAACAATATTTCCACACGGATTGGTTGCAAAGAATAACTCAATTGAAGACAACAATTTAATGTAATTGCATCGAGAAATCATTTTCTAATAAAAGAGATCGATGAAATTATCTGCTACAAAGCATCTGAGGGATCTAAACAAAACTGAAGAAGATTTCAAGTTCGACTCGAATTATTATACACAGAACTCTGTCAAAGAAGTGGTTCTCTTTCATAATATGATATTGTGTGTTTGCTTATTCGTCAAATATTGAATGGTTTGAATGCTATAATTTGAAATCAATTAGCATGAAGAAAGTCGTAGAGGCCTATATGTTTCAGAAGATGTTAACATCCAAAAGGTTTATAGAAATTGTTAGATAAATTAATCAGGCTTTATATTTGTATTTCAGAATGTTTTTATTCAATATTTTATCTAATTTTGTCTTTGACAACCAGGATGCTCGGTATTTTTATCTAACACTGCATTCCCGTTAACTCCTATTTTTTTCACTTTAAAGGAGAATCTGTAAACATTGAAGTTTAGCCACTTTTATGACACAAGATGTCACTGTGTGAATTTAATGAGGATTTCTAACTAAAGCATGATCATTTTTTATCTACCTATCAAAAAAGCTTTACTTGAACTGCAACACTTTTTTTCTTAGATATGTCAATTGATTTTCACTTAGGAAGATGTTTGTTCCTCTAGGATTGTATCGGCCATAAAGCATACATGGAAATAACCTTTTCCGTCTTGAATTCGAGTCCGAATTGTCAACAGTTTCACTAAATATGTCGTTTAAATTGACAGAAATACACAGTGAATTATTAACGGGAATTGTAGCTTCCGTGTCAAAAATATATGCCCTCGAGTCTCATCAAAGAAGACTTTACTGTCATACATGGTCATCAGGTTGAAATTAAAAAATTAAACGCCACAGAAGATAATACGTGCATATATGAATGCATTACCGCCACACAGTTACAAACCATAGTTACAAATGCATAATCGTTATTTAAGTGAAATACCCTTGAAAACAATGCTAATCGCCAATAAAATATTAAAAAATATTTTAAAAAATATATATAAAGTATTAAAGCAATAGCTTATGTTGCCTATCATATGAGAATGGAACAATAACAACAAATACGATTTTGTTCAAATTATCGGGGACTGACTTAAATGGTTGAGTTTTATTGGTAAATTGAACTGAGGTTTGTGCTCTGTCAGTCTAAAGAAGCGACAGCGAGTCACGATTCCACGAAGGTTGTATCACGCAAGGCATTGAGTTTCAGTTTGTTGTATTCTTCCGATTCTTGCTGGCTTGTCAGTTGCACAATCGGAGCGTTAACCTGTTAATCGTCGTTTTTCATGCCCAAATGTTTGCCAGAAGCATTTTAAAGAGAAACCTTTCGCTCGAGAGAAATCCGAGTGTTAGTTACAGTTGACATGGAAATTGCTATCATTTGAAGGGGAGTTTGGCAAATTAATTGCCCCCTTTTCACCAACTGTATTGAAAGGTTGCTCTTAGATAGATATTGATTTGGGGTACGCTTTACACAAGAATGCATCGGCTGTATTTAACCGAACTAATCAGCCTGTACTCTGTCAGTCACGTGCACTGTGACTACATTGTGTATGATTGGTCTACTTTGCATTTTACTTAAAACGTGTCTCGCTATTTATGTGTTACTTATCCCGGCTTCAAAGTGTAGATAATGCACGAGTGGGTTTGAACTGATATTGACGATATTTCCCAAATACATTTTGCTTCTCATACATACTTTTGTTAGTACCTGTGTCCAAAGTAGAAATTAATTATAACAGTAGTAGCGAAAAGTTTCAACGAAATAATGATTCATTTGAATACATTCGACATGAAAATAGTAAAATGTATATAATCATATAAACAATGATTTAAGCATAACCCGCAGCTGCACGAATCTAATAACCATTAGAAGAAGAGAGAAGGTTTGGTAAATATCAGGCTCAGTAATATCTCCAATCCGATTGGTTGGGTGGTTAATGGGTCATTCTTGATTATCCATCCTACTTTATATTTCTTATATTTCAAGTATTTATTCCAACACTTAATTCTGTCTCACGTATTGCTAGTGTTATCTGAAGTGTTTCTTACGTATTCGCATTGAAAGCCGTCCTGTCTACAATGCTATAAAGAAGTGTCCTGTTTTAAATCCACGAAAGAAGCATATGATGAATAGACACGATCCTCGAGCCGTAAAGCAACATACAAATTCGATATTTTTTTTATTTGCATGGGGGTGGAGGGAGGGAGGTGAACTTCCTCTTCAGGTTAATAGAACTCCTGTGATTTAGATTCTAAAATCCTGATGTTATCAATAAACCGTAAACAAAATCTCTTTAGATACAAGACCTGAGTAGTGTTTCACCACGCGATCTTAGCCCAAGTTGATCCTTGTTAACTTGATGGCACAATATAAGTACTGATCGCCATGGGAATTAAGATGAACTGAATCTAAGATCCCAGTTGTTATCAGGAACACTTAGGCAAAGTTAATTGAAACACATACATTTTTGTCATCGGGAAATCTTGAAATTCAAGAAAACCTGGGCAAAGTCAAGTCAGACACACATGTTTTCGTTGTCAAGAAAACTTGGGCAAGATCGTTTCACACACACAATTTTCTCTCAATGTACACACTTACACATGTATTGGGTATTGTCTCACGAATATCAGCATTAATTTTCTCTACCAATAACTAAGCTGTTTAATAAACAGGGAGATAGTAAAGAAGGTCGAGATGATTACAGCTAGAGATTTAACCTCAAGTTCAACATAGCCCATAAACATCGACATGAAATAAACCGATGTCCAAATATATCCCATAAACCTCCATACTAGTCCGAGAGAAGTAGGTTGTAAATACACACTTTAATAGATATAACATCTTCAGGCAACGAATCGTTGTACGATCCGTATTTTATTATTTTAAAATATATACCTTAAAATATGTATCTGAGAAGTGTGTGTATAATCCCAACCTTTAAACAGCAATAACAAATCAATGATTGGAGCTGTCAAGATTTCTCACAATATAACGACTGTGCCCAATTTGAGTGCTTTATACATATGATATAGTCTGTATCGTGGATTTTTACTTGTATATGATACATTTATCTGTCCCAGGAGAAGATATGCCATGGAGACCACATTCTGATTAAAATGTTACTCTTATCGTGCGAACTTTAGATTTTAGAAGCACATATGAGAAAACTTCAGAAGGAGAATACAATTCCTTTGACAATCCTAGTGTTTTTATTCTTACTTTTGTTCTATGTAAACTTTTAAACAAAAACAGTTAACAGCAAATGCAGGAAATAGTTCAATTATGAAAATTTAAAGAATTACTTTTAAAATGTATGTGTTCCATGTGGTGTCTTGTGTGCTTGTGTACTCTTTTGTCTAAAGACACGTCATGGTATATCAGAAAGCGATTTGAAATACCAAAACATGAAATGTGTTATATTCATGTTAACTATTGTTTAAATGATGCTAATTTCGATAATCATTATT
>JAQQZZ010018201.1:0-25023 GCA_030265115.1 Mopalia vespertina | reverse complement strand
TGCTCTCAGAGCTAAAGGGGAACAGGAAGCCAATCTGTTTGTGGTGTTTGTATTGCGTCCTGTATTTGTCCCGTCTTGTCTTTATTTGTTGCCAGTGGTGTAGAGGGTGGTTTCCTTCCCACATTGTGTTGGCAGGTCGTCATATAAGTGAAATACCCTTGAATACGCCATTAAACCCCAATCAAACAAACAAACAAATCCAGGCCTGTGCTGTAATCTTTTCCAGCATTACCTTAAAATCAGTCCTCTAAAATTTTGTGAGCAAACCTTATATTTGCTTTTTCACCTAGTGTGCGGATTTTTCATAAACATAAATGTGCCTTTGTGTAAAATAAAGCAAAATTGCTTTAAAATACAATCTTCATTGATTATCGCATGACAAAATTTGTCAAATCAGTGGCAAAATGCAAATTTAGATGAAGACTGCAAACAATTTGGGAAACCTATAAATCGGTCCTCCTTAACTAAGTTTGCATAACCATGTGATGATGGGGAGACCCGTTCTATCTGTTCTCCCCAACAGCACAGGCCTGTGGTCATCATGGTATTTACGTTTAACCTAAGCTAAGATCACTTTGTGAAACAGGCCCCTGTTGTCATTATCATCATTAGATTATTTTTAGCAAGATTGATAGCAAAGGGGGCAGATTCGTTGGAATGGATATCACTTTCAACCGATTGATAATGAAAAGAGTTACCACCCTTTAATCAGCTATGAATCTATGTCAGATGAACAAGGTCTGCAAACTATTATCTAAGTGAAACATTTCCATTGCAACATAAAATCCAAACTAACAAACAAATTAGCCATAAATACACATTAAGACCTAAAATGAATTGCTGAATGTGAATGAATTTTATAAATGTATGTCTATGTACCTACCTTTAGTAAGAAGATGAAATAAAGCATGAGTTAAGCTGCATTATGCTGATCTCTTGTTTTCAATGTTGTCAATATTATTTATAAAGCAAACAAATTCTTCACTTTATGTGCTTTAAGTGTTTAGAAATGCAACTATATAATGTTTTCTTCATTTCAATTATTTCTGTCTTTGATTTTAGTTTGAATATATTGTTTTTTTTAAAGTGTTTTCATTATTTACATGTATTGATCCAACCTGAGTTAATCCAAGGTTAAATAGCTTCCCGCTGTGTATTGTCACAGATGTAGTTTAACCAGAAAAGCTATATGCTAGAGGATTACACATGTACCAGATCATCAATTGTAACTGGAAGCGGCAGTGAGAAACTTCTGGGGAGCTTAGCCCTCTGTTTGTTTGATGAGTAGCACTACTGTCTTTAATAAGCACTGGAGGAAAATTAACATTTCAACATTATGGAAACGCTTCACATCTTGGTTGTGCTAGTGTCAACTATTGTTGAAATACACCGCTATCATATAAGTGAAATACCCTTAAGCAGGGCGTAAAACACCAATCAATCAATCAATCAATCAATCAATCAATCTGGGGAGCTTACTTAAGATCTGACAGGAAATGCTAAGATTTGTTGCACATTTGTTAACACAGCTACTCCAGCATGACTCACTTGTATAAATATGAATGTTTTTTGTTTGTGACAATTGTACAACTCTCAATCTTCTCTGTATTTTTATTGAGCAGAGTTGGTCAAGACAACCAAAAAAATAAAAACCAAATAAGAAAAACATTTATACAAAATAACAACAACAACAAAGCGAACAAACTGATCTGAATTGCTCTTGACCAACTCTATTCTTTTGATGTTGTCTGCATGATCGTTCTCTCTTATTTTATGTTGTTGTCTGCAGTTTGTTTAGCCACAAGCCACTGTAACCATGGAAAGTCGACGCTTGTTGGACCCGTTCGCTCACCATGATGATGAGGTCAGCTTCTTTATATTATTTATGTTTTGAATGAATTGTTTGCTTGTGTATTTTTCTCTATCATTTCTTTATATATATAAAAATGCACAGAATCAGCTAATTGTATTTCTTTGATCTTTCTGTCCTTGTAGGTTTTTTTTTTTTATGTCTGTCTTTTTGTGGTTGGCGAGTAACTTAATATTGGCCTAACATTAACTTAAGTATGGCGTTAAATCCCAACCAAACAGCGGGCAGACACTGCTAATCGAGCCCAATAGATTTCAGTCTTACCCTCTACATTCCATTCTTGTCTCATGATTATATGTCCTGTGATTGGTTGTCTGACTACGGGCAGGAAGTTATTGTACAGAGCATGGTTATTCTCTCTTGTCTGTCGACCATCAGGTACATGTATATAATTGAGTCCAACGATGTGGCTCCGGCAAACACGGGGGTGGTTTTTACGAGGTTTCCTGTTGATTTTCCCCCGTAATTAGGCAAGGAACAGTGTGAAGTTGACAAACATCGTCATATCCATGTAGGTGAAATACCATGATTGAGTGCGACGTTAAAATCCGATCAAACGAACAAACAAAATCTTAGCACTGGAGAAGTTAAATGCCATGTGCTAACACTGTACATACATGACACACAGATTTTATAACAGAAAAAAAATTCAGCTGTTAAATACTGTTCAATATTACTGTTAAATATTAAATAATTCCAAAAGCAGCTCAAGTTGTTGTATTAATCATTCCACCACTGGAAAATCATGCGACCCACGGTCGCGTGAAATCCCACATCTGGTGAGAAATTAAAAAAAAAAAAAAAAATTTTTTAATTTTTGTATAAAACCCACTCCAATATCAAACCATAAAAAGTTGAATTTATCGCATAAAAGTTAAACCTATAGTACATGATGTTAAAAAAAAAGAAGATGTTAGTGGTCGCGAGAAATGTTACATTTTTTCCAGGGGTGAATCATTCAATACTAACAGTTGAGTTCTCATGTCCACCTCTACTATAGTAGGGGGGGAAGTAGAAATGCTACTCAGCGTTTGTCCGTCCTTCCATCTGTCCATCACAAATGTTTGTAAACACGTTAACTTGAAAACAAATCCACCGCCTGTTAAAACAACAAATGGGATTGCATTTCACCAAATTCTGTTAAACAAAATGGACGTTATTACATAATTTAAGAATATTCATGCCATATGTGTTGTGAACACGATAAGAAGAAAATTCAAGGATTAACTTTAGACTTGAAATATAGTCTCCTCCTATTAAGAGAACTGATGGGATTGAATTTAATCAAATTGTGTAAAACAAAATGGCCACCATTGCATTACATGTATTTTACAGTTATTAATTTTATGCCTCTGTGTTGTGAACGTGATAATTTTGAGATCAAATTCACAGGTTAACTTGAAACCTGGAAGTTAGCTTCCTCCTAAGACATTGGATAGGATTGCATTTCATCAAATTGTGCAAAACAATATGGCGGTGGGCCGGCCATTGCATAATTCACAACTATTTGTTGTAAACATGATAATTTTGAGAACAATTTCACTCAATAACTTGAAACTTTTACGGTAGCTTCCCCCATTAAGACAAAGAATGGGATTTCATTTCTCCAAATTCTGTAGAACAAAATGGGAGCCATTGCATAATTTTACAATATTCATGTATGTATATATGTTGTGAAAACGATAACTCTGAAACAAATTCACGGATTAACTTGAAACTTGAATTGTAGCCTCCTCCTGTTAAGACAACAACGGATATTGCATTTCACCATATTCCCTAAAACAAAATGGCCTCCATTGCATGATTTAACAATATTTACTCTTATGTTTTGTGAACATGATAGCTTGAGAACAAATTCACCGATTTACTTGGATTTTAGCTTTCTTTTATTAAGACAAAGGTTAAGATTGCATTTCACCAAATTAGGCAAAAAAATATTACAGATAGGGCATAATTTTTCAATAAAAGACGCCTTTGTGCTGTAAAAATGATAATTTTAGAACAAATTCACTGATTAACTTGAAACTTGTATTGTGCTTTCTCTTCTTAAGATGACTAATCAGTATGGATATCACCAAGTTCAATAAAACAAAATGGCCACCATTGCATATTGCACTAAACTTTACTCTTTGGCTCTTTGAAGAAAAAAACTGTACTTAAACAAAATTAGGAAAAGATGATTTGACTATAAGCATATTTTGACCAAAAAAAAGCCTTTAGTGGTAGACCTGCTAGGTACTCCTCAGCTTGTTTTCTTTTTATTAATTCTGTTTATTTTTCAACTTATAATATAAACTTTTTGAAATTCTGTCATTAGAGCATAATATCTGAAAAAATAATATTTGAAGTTGTTATTTTAGGCGTTGCTGTAGGCTACTTCTCTTTTTTAAGCGGCCCGCGTCCGTGGCTTTTTCATAAGAAGGAGGTTCCTTTTCTAGTTCATCAAAAGTTTGTCCCCATTTTCCCCAAAATGGCACTAAAAAAAAAATGCTGAATTACCTTTTTTTTTACTTTGAATTTTTTAGGTAGGTATGGTTACGAGAAACAAATAAATTATTAATGATAGCCTAAGCTAAAGTGCATGAAGAATCCTAAAAGTTTTGGATGTCTTTGTGTTGCATCCTGTGATCGCCTGTCCTGTCTAGTGGCATTCAGGATGTTTTCCAGCAGCTATCACACCGTCATGCGACTGAAATTTTTTTTAGTCTGGCATTAAAATCAATCATCAAACAAACAAATTTGTTGCAGTTTTGTATTACAGCAAGGGGATAAACGAAATTGTAATAGACTCATTATTACCATAATGATTAATGATGTGGTAATTAGGCCATACAGCGAGTACATTGAGGTCGTGTGTATGGGGTCATAACTCCAGAACAAATATATTCTCTCATGTACAGTATTTTCACAATAAGATACACTGTGTTCCCTATTTACCGTGGATATTTCATGTACAAACTACCTAAAAGTGAAAAAGGAATAAAATTTGGCGTTATAGTACACATGAACAATGGTTATACAATGCATTGAATCTCAATACCATTTTTTTGTTGCTGGTATTATAAATAGGAAGGAGAACTGGATTGTTGCAACCTAATTTCCTCTCTTGTTTTACAAGTTTGTTGTGACCTAGTTAAAATACTGTGACTTAATAGAAAAGAACATCCAGCATTGGAATGTTTTGGATATTTATAGAAATATTCAGCGATACAATGTACATAGTTAATGCGGAAACTGGCTTAAGCCTTACATGTGCGGTATATGTAAAGACAGGGGTTTAGCTCCTCAATGGGTGGGATTAAGGTGTGCAACCCATTTCTCACCTGTATTTCAACTTTCAGTTTGATTGGAATTTGTACTTGATTTCTGTAAGTTTATGTGTGTGGAGCTTTGCATCCTATGCAGGATACCGATAGAACTGTGTTATCAGTGGCTGTGGAAGGCATCTTCCCGGTGCCATGATACTGCCGGAGGTGATGGGGAAGATGGAAACCTATTTGTTATGAACTTGTGACGTCTCTCTCTAAAAACAAATCCTCTGTTGCCAGTGACACGGAAAGTGGTTTCCTTCACCAATTGTGCTGGTAGACTGTCAAATGAAGTAACATTAAGTATAATATCAAATAATTTGAAACAAACAAAATTGTTGCCATTGCATTTGCTCTGGTTTTTGTTGTGCTTTTTTTTGCATTTAAGCACCTACCATGCTGTGAAATAGGTTCGATCGTCATCAATTTGACATATTTTGTATGATATTCTCGATTATTGCATTCTATTAGTCTCCAACTTTGTTTACCTTTGAATGCCACTATTGTTTCTAAGGATCGACCAATGGAGAAGCTTACCTCAATAGAGCTGACGAGTATTGATTCCACAGCCCCTCAATCACGGCGAATTCAATCTGAGAATGCTAATAATATCATCATTCAGGTATGATTCTACCTCTTCACCTTATTCACGTTGCCCTCTGGCTAAGCGCAGTTTAGGGGCGGGGTGGTTCTTAAGATTTTCCACTATATTTAAGTTAAAACCAGTGTGAAATGGACAATTCTTCTTCGTATAAGTCAAATATCCTTGAGTATGACATGAATCAAACATGTAAATGCTATGTTACAATACTCAGCTGTCATATAAGCGGAATACTCATGAGCAGGCATATAACACCAATCAATAAAATAAAAATAAAAACGATTTTACCGAGTAAAAGTATGACACGATATTCCTTACGTACATGCACAAATGAGATACACGTTTTTAATCCTTTTTCAAAACTGGCAGCACTGTTTGAATGTAGAATCAGCTCTTTTCAGACAGCCATTTGCATTGTACATGAAAGTTTGATTATATGCCTAGTATATGCTAGTTAATTCAGTTATGTGTTCTGTAGGATGAGGATGTAGAAACTCCTTATGGCAGAATTCGTGTGGCAATTCAAGGGGACAGGACCAAGCCTGCCATCATCACTCTTCATGATATTGGATTAAACCGTAAGTATTCTTTATTCTGAAAGTCATTTTGGAAATTGCTCTATTCAAGTATTTAGAAACTTTTAGTTTCTAGTTTGTTTTAGCTGGGATTATAATATACAGAGATATGAAGCTCGGCCATATCCAGGCCCAATCCACATACAATCAGGTACTCAGTATTGTTCTCATTCGTCTGTTTCCGTAAAGAGTCCGCAAAATTGGTGAGATTGACAGTTGTCAATGCACATGTGCATTACTATGGTGATAGATAGCTCATTAGAGTCCCCCTCCTTCACGATTTTTTTGGTCCGAAAAACATATAAATATTTGACATATATGGAATGTTAATATATAACAATGAGCATTAACTTCAACTCTTACGACTATTGATATTCAATGTCAGTTAGACGGAAAAACAAGGATAGTTGAATCCATTCACACCTCGCAGAGACTTGGTAAAAAATAAACCAAAAATATTAAAATATACTATTTGCTTGATTTTTGCAGTCTAAAAAAAATTATCGAGATATTAATTCATCTGAATTGTGAATGAGACTGGACAAGCATTAACATCTCTTTGACGGATTTACATGGTTGACAAGGAGGTGAATGAAAACTACCTTAGCAGCTTGAGACACCAAAAGAGTCCCGATCGCCTTACCCTTCTCTTCAATCGGCCACCATTTTGTCTCCGATTTCCTTGATTTAGGTTTAACAAATTCAAAAAATTCCCCAGATTTTAACAATACACTTATTATGATCACATGGATGTTTGGTTTATTGATTATACAGCAAAACAGGAAATAAAAGTCACATTTTGTGCACACTAACCGAGTCTTCAATTGGCCCACAGCCCTCTGGCTAGGGACAGTATAATTGAAGTATATTTATGCTGTCAGCTTGGAGTCATTCATTTGCCAACAGAGCATTTGTATCTAACACTCCAATTTATGGTTGTTCGGTTGTTCACTCTTTATATGTAAAGCAATGTCATGTAAGTAAAATAGCCTTAAGCATGACGTTAAACACCAATCAATCAATCGGCCCGCATGTTGGACGAGCAAACTGTCACAGTCAATCAACATGCAGCAAGACACTATGCTGGTAACGCTTTGAGGTATCCTTTACGGTTCTCAACATGGCTACACCAATCTCCAGCTCATTCCACTTCGCTCGTCCAAAACTTAATTATGGTGAAAGAAAGCCATAAAGATGACTCAAATGAATTTATATTTTTATCATAGAGTAAGAAAATTTTGCTTGTCTCCACATGTTGTCCAGCGACCTCTAATTGCTTTTATTTTTTATTTCAGACATCAGTTGTTTCCAAGGTTTTTTCAGTTACCCTGACATGCAGCCAATATTGCGCCACTTCTGTATCTATCACCTGGATGCCCCTGGTCAAGAGGAGGGAGCCCTACAGCTTAAACAAATGTAAGGTGCACATTCCCTTAGATTTATGCCTGTAAGCATGTTCTTCAAGTTGGTCCTCTACAATGTATGGCTGATAATAACTACTTTTGTTGTAGACTAGACCTTCCCAAGATGAATGCATCATGTCCTTTGTCTGAAAATATATATTTTATTCCCCATCATTTCAGCTTTTGTAATTAAGGAAGAGCATGGTATACATTTAAGTTGCAGAATGAAGTTTCAACTCAATTTTTAATAGGTAAAAACCACAATGCCTATTACTGTTTGTGGTAATGTATTGTTACGTGTATTGGTGAAATTCCAATTTCATTTCTATATGACTTTTGCAGAATGTTTTATTTTCATTTATAATACGTACTGTTACAAGTGAATGGGAAAGCACTTGGAACCCAGCTTGACTGCAGACACATATATATCATAAGTAACCTGACTCAGTTGAGACCAGTTCTATTCATGTTGTATGTACTGAACTAATATTTGCTGAGTCAAAGGCAAAGAGATCTTTCTCAACCTTTTTATTTACTAAACTTTGCCATCTACATACCAGTGGAAATTATTGAACCTAATGTCTCCTTTTGCTCTTTGTCTTTTTGCCTCTACTCTGACTTCACAATAAAATCTGAATTTATAATAATTAATTTCAAGCTAAAATTATGACCGTGTTTTTACATTTATAAAATCCTATCTGAGTTTTGTATCATTGGCCCAACTAACCTTATGACTCCTCTCTGTAGGGCTGATGCGTTAGGTAACCCAGACAGCATGGGAAGCAAGTAAGTCTGATGGTGATAAGTACATGTTGATGTTGTACAACTTCATGTAACTCTACACGAAATTCTGATCTTATTCTATGCCACTTTCTTTTTTCATCCTCCTTTTAATGTTTTTCATATCTCTTTTATTTAAGCTACACAAATTTTATTAAATTTATGTTTAATGATTGGCAATTAACACTGTACTCGAGGTTGTTTCACTTATATAATGACATGTCTGCGGATGAAGGAAATTACTCAAAGACATTTGACTTTGAATCTAAGCTCCGAGAACAAGAGCAACAGGAAGCTCTCCAGCATAATCTTGCTGCAACTGATGCAAATATTAACAGAAGCATTGTATAAAAATAAACAAAGTATTGGTTAAGCACTTACCTTCTTCCAGTTACCTAACGCTTGAAAATAGTCATAAATCTGGTATCTCCTTGGGCAAACCCAGCCAAGGTTGCCACACTGCGGATACTCATTGTACCAGCGAAGTATCACTGACAACACATGCATTCACATTCTCCTGATATCAGTCCAATTTGACATTGCACTGATCATGCAGGGTCTGGTTGCTTGTAGCGCAATAAATTTAATCTGCTATTAGATATAAGCAATTTTATCTGATGTTAGCAACTCATCGTGTTTCCAGCAACTGGCCCCAGGTGAAGAAAACTTTTTTCTGCACAGCTTGAAGTTTGACTTGACAAATGATTGGGACCAGGTATCCTGGATAAGAAATGGCCCTACTTAACCACCTATCTGTTGTATTGATGTTAAATATTTTGTCATTTTGTTTGTTTTGTGTTCATTTTATTTTAGATGCTTCTTGAATGGTTTACTTTTCAATTTGCTTTTTTTTTTTGTTTTGCACTGTAGTTTTGGCAGCTTTTAATATCTGTGGTAGACAGTTCAACAAAATTGGATTGGGGATTTCTGTCCAGAATTGACTGAAATTGTTTATCTTGTTTTTTACTGACCAGAAGTACCAAAGTCACATTCTTACTCTTGTAAAATACATCATCACTTCTATATATCAAAGTTTATTGAAATCTATGTGAAATGTCTTCAAGTATATGATAATTTTTGTTATTTGTGCATTGCAGACCATAAAATTTTACACTATCCCATTGGATTAGTTAATGAACATTTCCACAGGAAATCTACTGTATCTTATCTTTGATAATCTGGAAATACTGTTGTCATTCTTTTTAAATGAACCAAGACAAGGAGAAATTTTGGTGAGATCTTCATAATCATCTTTGGAAGGTTAACTTTTGGATTCCCCACCACTAAGTTGTCTTAAACGTACTACAACGACAATGCTGTTAAGCTTGAATGGGTGGTTGGAGGAAGCTTCCTGTTGCCCTGGGGCTTTCAGAGCTAAAGAGGAACAAGAAAGCGATATGTTTGCGAAGTCTTTGTATTGTCCTGTGAGTGTCCTGTATTTGTCCTGTGATGTATATGTTTATTGCAAGTGGTATCGGGATGGTTTCTTTCACCCGTTGGGCTGACACACCGTGTTAAGTACCGTGTTGAACCCCAATCAATCAAACAAACAAATTCTCAAGCTTGAAGTTAATCTTTCAAGTGGTAAATTAATACTGAAGTTTACACTAATACCAAAGTGCTACTAGATGAATTTATCCAACCATCATTGGATTTTGATCAGTGTCATTTTTCAGCTACTGGTATGATTTAATGTTGAAACACAATCAATTATTGAGTACAGGGTTTCCATACAGTCTATCCAGCTACTGGTATGATTTAATGTTAAAACACAATCAATTATTGAGTACAGGGTTTCCATACAGTCTATCCAGACATGTCATTATATCACTACCCAGCATATGACCAGTAATTCCACTTTATTTTATTGATTTCTTGTATATAATATGACCCTCTGACTAAGAGTAGTTTGTTAAGTGTATAGCTTTGCTGTCTTTACCTAACACTGGAGGAAGAAAAATATTCCAACATAGCAAAACACTTCACATTTCATTGTTGTGCTAGTGTATAAATTAACTGTTGGCATGTGGCCCCAGCAGTCACACAGGTGGGTTTTTTTTCAAGGTTTTCTATGGATTTCCACTGCATTTAAGTAAGAGTAAAAAATGGACAATCCATTGTTATGTACAGAATGTGAAATACGCTTGAGTAGGACGTTAAATGCCAATCAAACAAACAAGTCAATCAATCAATCAATCTATCTTTCAATCAATCTAGCATTTGAAGAATTTTGTAACCGTGTAAGCCCCCCTATTCTTCATGATAAAATCACACATATATGTGTTGAAGGCAAGCAAAATTTCTCCACAGTAAAAATCTATATTCTGTGTTAGTTTATATTCTCCTATTATCATATCTGAAAGGATTTTCTATTTTTTATATAATATTTTAAAATGTATGTAACATGTACTAATATAATCTGTTGAAATTACTGTACACTGTTATTAATGGTATCATTTCATTTTAGAATAGATCGATGGGAGGTTACTTTAAATTTATGTTGGCGGCTGGGAGGGAGCTGCTTGTTGCCCTGGTGCTCTCAGAGCAATTGGGCAACATGAAGCCGATGTGTTTGTGATGTCCTTCACCCATTGGGCTAGCACGCTGCTTTTGAGTGCAATAACCTTAACTAAGTTGCTTAAGTGCCTTAGTCAATCCTTGGTTTATTACTTTATTATCCTGACACCAATTAAATATTATAGTAGTAAATGTTGTTGACATGTTTCAGGTTTATGTACCCCACAATGGATCAGTTAGCCCAGGCAGTTCACTATGTGGTCGACTATTTTGAGTAAGTTTCTCTAAACACTCACAAAGCCCTCTGTTTGCTTTGAAGAGTAGCAATACTGTCTTTACTTTAATAGCACTAGAGGAAAACTAACGTTTGTCCAACATCAAATAGAAATGTAACAATACACTCCCGCCACGATTTGATACTTATATCGATATGAGCCTCAGGATACGATACGATACGAATAGCTATACTGCATGTTCTTGATTCTGGCTTCTCAAGCATAAAAATTCCTCAGTTATTTATGGCAAATTTAAACTGCTTGGCTGGTGTGGTTGGTTTATAGATTGTTCTGTGAAATAAAGTCTTAAAAGGATTCAAATAAATATATATTTTGAATGCCCCCACCAGGATTCTAACTCTGGTGTCTGGCTAGCAGGGCCATAATACACATTAAGTGGTATCGCGATACAGGGCTATATAATATCGTATCGTATCGTCAGAAAAAAAAATCGCGATACAACAGTGTAGTGGTGTATTGTTACACCCTTTAAAGCTAGCATATAGACGACTTCATACAGAAGAATATTTACTAAGAGCTGACCATCCTCTCAACAATTTGGTTCCTTGATTTCCAGTCTGACTGGAGATACTCTCTCAAACATGCAGATACTCGGTATAAACTTCATGTAAACAGAAATCTCTTACATTTCAGGAACTTCAATATACAGAAATTGACTGGCAGGTGACTTGATTTAGATAGTTTATCATGCAAATCTCTTATTCATGCGTGATCTTCTCACCTTACATAAGCAAAAGCCAACATGTACATGTTAAATAGTTGATGATGAGTAATTCAAGAACTGTTCTCCAGATTCTAATCAAACGAGTTAGAAATATTCCACATAGCAAGATGATTTTGTGGGATTAAACTTGGTGTGTCTAAAACATAGTAAAATCATTCCATATGGTATGAATTTGCTTATAGCAGACCTGTGCACATGTACTTACCAGCTTTCAGTATTCTTTTAATTTGAAAGTTTTTCAGGAATTTTTTCCAACTTTTAGTATTTTGTAGACAAAATTAAGGGTAGGTAAAAATCTACTTTACTAATATTTGTTTGTCATTATTGAAGGGTTGGATTTGCTTGTAAAAGACAGAATCTTCCATTTTTTAACCTCTCTGTAGAAGGTATGATACTGATGTAAAGACCTATGTACATGGACAAAAAAAAACAATACTGAGAACAAAAAAATAATAAAATAAAATAAATGCTGACACATTGACTTGGAAGAGTTGATAAAAAATTATGGTGGAGAATATTGAGCCTTCATGTGAAATTGCTGAGAAATGTTTCTACTGGGTTTCAGACTGAAGAGAGTTATTGGATTTGGAGTTGGATCTGGGTCTAATATTCTCACCCGATTTGCTGTAAGTAATAATACATGTATTATACTTGTTATATTACAGTGATTCGTTTGTCTTGTTTGTGACCATTTAATAGGACTTCTAGAAATACAAAATGGACATGACCATTTAAATGTACTGGATAGGCTGTATGTCAATATCCATGGCTGAGTGACAAATTGTAGTTAGTGAAACATACAAAACCAACATAAAGATGACAATCTCTTGCATGCCTTTCTCAAGGGACTTATAAAATGTATGTTGCTGAATTGTAGTTTTCGTATCATAAAATTTTATAGAATTTTCAAGACATTATTAGTGGATGGATTTAAAAATAGTTTGAGTAAACTTTCTTCACATTTATGAAAATCTTTTTTACGGAAATCAATACATCTAAAGGAACATTGCATTTTGACACCATTTTTGTTTTGTTTCGTTTCGTTATGTCCTGCTATTCCAAGCTTTTGTGTGGATAATATATACTGTGCTATACTTTTATATGTTTTAGAAGATTAGAAACAAAGCCATGTTTACTTATTATGCCAAACAAATTCTCAGTATTGCTGATGATTTATCATGAGCACTACTAGTATTTAAGAAAATGTTACAGATTTATGGTGACCGAGATAAAACATGTTCAAAAGGTGACCATCTGGCTCAAAGTGGTTGTTTTTTAGCCTGATTGAAACATTCCTGATTTTATGATTGTGTTTTTGAAATTTATGAAAAATTATTTATTGAGGACTACAGGGAAGTGTAAATATTTAATTTGACTAATTTTTTCTCTTTAAATAAAGTTGTTCTTATTATTATTACTTATGTGGCTATTTTTAGTTAGAATAAACATGCCTGATATAAGTGAAATACCCTTAGGCACATTGTTAAACACCAATGGATCCTCGAGAATCTCCACCATTTATACTGACAAACCTGTTATGTAAACTAATAAACAATCTGCATTATACACTAACGAAATTTATCAATGAAATACTTGCAGTTACACCAGCCTAATCGTGTGGATGCCCTAGTACTGATTAACCCTACAGCTACACGACCAGGATGGATGGAATGGGGCTATCAGAAGGTGAGCTTTTTTCAAAATAATGACATATTTCCAGAAACCTCAGTGGAGTACTATATCCTTCTTCACAAGTTTAGATGTCCATAAGTGTTTATCAAATCTTAATTTTTTCTGACAAAATGTGTTTTCAACAGTTGAATCATTGTTTTTTTTAGTTTTTAATAATTATTAAATGTATAAAACTTGTTTCATAAAAGTGAAAAATTTAACGCATTTGATTGGTCATAAACTTGATCACATAGGTATATGGGGAAAAAGTCTACTGTGCAATCCCCATACAGCTACGTCAAAACTTTGATTTTGGGAACTAGCGCCCCTTGGGGAAGATTCAATTAGTCTTAACTAGCATGATATCTATTAATTGAAACATAAGTGTTTGTTATAATTAAGCATAATTAGCTTTATTTAATACCACAAGTGACCACAACAGACCAAAAAAAAACAAAAGTTCGCTTTTAAAAATGTTTTTTATCGATTTTAATTTTCTTTTCAGAAACTATACTTATAAGCATTCTTTTACTATTTTAGGGGTCAGTAACTTCATCAGTTTTTTAAATATTTTAAAATATTTCAGTTGTTTTTATTTTCAGATGAACTCCTGGTATCTGTTCAGTGGTCAAATGACAAACTTCACAGAGGAATATCTTCTCTGGCACTGGTTTGGAAAGGTAACAAGTCATTTATCTGTTTAAGAGACCAAAATAGTTTACTCTGGTGAAATACCGTTTCTGGTTTTGTTGTGGAAACTTTTCTTTGTGTCTTGTGGTTGACCTGATTTGTATTTTTATATTATAAGTGACCGGGAGTGCCAAGTAAAATAACCTTAAGTATGGCATTAAACTCTAATCACACAAACAAACAAAAAGTTTTCAGACAAGCTGTCAGGAAGTTAGTAAACCAATTGTTACAAACAATACTTTTGCTTTCAAAGGAACTGGCATTGGAGGAAAATGCAACACACTTCACATATTACCCAGAGGTGTAAATCTTCCTGTTTATGCCAGATTTGGGTTTTTTTGGTCAGCAAAAATGCAACACAAAATTAATCTGGGACAGCACAAATGATGAACTTAACTTCTGCATTTAAGTGAAGCATATTTACCTAAAACAAAAGCCAGTGTTGAGCACCGTCCAGACTTTGTGTTGTGCTAGACAGTGGCAAGCACTCTGAAGGAAAAGGCTAAAAAAAACTGTCCCTGCAGTTGATCATTTTGCTTCAAATCTGCGATAAACAAATTAAAACCTCTAAAATGGTCTGAACTTAGGGGAAATGTAACTATTAACTGAAAAATGTATCACTAAAATTTTTTTCACTTCTAAGGTTTTTTTTGTATCATGCTTAATTGCATGAAATGAATTTTTTTTAAAACTGTGTTTTCAGAAGACAAGATGGGAAAACCACGATCTAGTACAGGTGTTCAGAGATTATATTAAAGTCATGAATCCACACAATCTAAGTCTCTTCACAGAATCCTATATCAAGTAAGTTCAGAGACTATGTTAGTCATGAATCCACACAATCTCAACTCTTCACAGAATCCTATATCAAGTAAGAAGCCAAGATTCTGTAAAAATTGAAGTTTCTTCCCATAAAGTAAAACTGAAAGAATTCAAATAAAAAAATTGTCCTGAAAAATAATCACAAGACTTTGTCAAAATGTTACTATATACTGTTGAGTTGTTGAAAACCTTCATAGCAGGAATTCATTGCAGTGACTACATCTGTGTGACTTTGCAACTATTCCCAGGCCTCTATTTTTATAACGCCCTCTGGCTAAGGGCAGTTAGTTTGAAGAGTAGCAATGCTGTTTTTACTTAGCACTGGTGGAAGATTAACTTTCCAAAGTATCAAATCACATCAAACTTTATGGTTGTGCTATTGTCAATTATTGTTGGAATACACTGCCGTCATAAAAGTGAAATACTCTTAAGCATGGCATAAAACACCAGTCAATCAATCTATTTGTATTACTTTGCCTGCAGGAAGAGGACATGAAGTTCAGTATGGTTTACATCTCCAACCAAATGATAGTTGTTTTAATTAACATGTCAGGAAATGTGTTGAGCAGCGAGTAAAATAGTGCTGAAGAAGCGTAACACACAAATTAAACCCGCAGATACTTAGCATTGTTTCCTTTTTTCAGGAGAGATGACTTACAAGTAGTGAGAGAGCTTGACCCAATTAGGAAGTCCATGGCAAAGATGGTCAGGTAAGAAACTAAGAAATATTCCAGCTTGCTTTAGTCTGTGTTATGGTAAAACGTTTAACTGCTGGGTCAGTTTATTGAAATTCATTAGTTGCTAACACCAGATTAAATGGCTTATAACACATTAGAGATACATGTAGATCTTCATTATGGCATGACATAAGCTAATTGAAAATAAAATTTAATTCGGTTTGATATGTTATAAGCCTTCAACCATAGTGCCTATGTCCTCTCAGAACAAAGGACCATAATGAAGCCATCGGTTTGTGATGTCTTTTATTTGCTGCCTTTGACTGTTCTGTCCTGTTACATTGAGTGAAATAACCTTAAATGAGGCGTAAAACCGTAATCAAACAAATCATAGATTTTCTCAATTTGCCATCTGAGTATCTGCTTATCTTGCTGTACTAAAATTTCAAAGATTGGTCTTTACTTTTTTCTTTTTTTTTTGTAACCACATTTTAAAAAAAACTCCCGTTAGCAGTGACAGGTAGTGGTGAGGGAACCAGCTGTTGCTCTGGTGCGATGGGGAAACAACATGGCAATCTGTTTGTGATGTCTTTGTACATAATCTTTCAATCTTATCATTGTTTGTTACCAGTGAAGTAAAGGGTGGTTTCAACTTTCATTACCCATCCTGGCAAGCTGTCCTGTGCATGACATAACCTTAAGTATGGTGTTTAACTCTGATCAATCTCAAGTGATTTTATAACATGAAGAAACAATAAGTCCATATCATATTTAAGTATGTTTAATAGTTACCTTTCAAGGGATATAGGGGTTATTGCAGCCAGGAGCATCACTTTAAGTATGGCATTAAACCCCAATCAAACAACAAATGTAGGCAAGCCTTCACTTAACACTGGAGGATTAGTATTCTGTTGTTATATGAACATCAGTTAATGAACCTTTATGGTTTATTTTCTGTTTAATTTTCAGGTGTCGCACTATTATTATGGTTGGTGATGACTCGCCCCACCTTGATGAAGTGGTTGATATGAATGGACGAATGGACCCACAAGAAACAGACTTTATGAAGGTATGGGGAAAATTTTAGTAGCTGATCTTAGGGTCTTTAAATATATTCATGTTTTCAGATTCTGGTGACAGGGAGCATGCTTTCGAGTAAATCAAGTTCTCGGTGCCCTTTCGGTATTAAGGTCTGTTTTTAAGTATATTTATGCTCTAAGTGAGTTTTCAAATATATTTATGCTCTCAGTGAGTTTTCAAATATATTTATGCTGTGATGAGTTTTGAAATATATTTATGCTCTGAGGGAATTTTGAAGTTTATTTCTGCTCTCAGTGAGTTTTAGAATGTGTTCATGCTCTTGTTGAGTTTTGAAGTATGTTCATGAGCACTGAGTTTTGAAGTATGTTCATGAGCACTGAGTTTTGAAGTATGTTCATGAGCTAACTACCCTTTTGTGCTCATACTATCAGCTCTTGAGGAACATCATTTTTGAAAAGTCCAGTTTGATATATTTACACTTCACAATGTCTCGAGTCTGTTGTTGTTCATTGATGGAAGTAGATCCTTGATGTAAAAATGGAATACCTTTGATTTATTTTGTTTCAATTGTTTTAGGTGTTTTTCTTCTCTTTTAATTGCATTTATATAACAGTGGTGCAAGCTAATATTCATATAATATTACTGTTCCTCAGTCTGGAAAGGGACATTATTCAATATATTGAGCGGGTGGTTGGAGGGAGCTTCCTGTTGCCCTGGTGCTTTCAGAGCTAAAGAGGAACAAGAAGCCGATATGTTTGTGATGTATTTAAATTGTCCTGTGTGTCCTGTATTTGTCCTGTGATATTTGTTGCCAGTGTTGTGGGGGTATGGTTTCCTTCACCTATTGAAGCCCGTGGCCATGGCTTAGTGGTAGCATGTGCGCTTCCTAATCCTACTCCAATTTACCGTTCATGGGATCGAGTCCGTCTGTCGACCCTCCGGTATATGAGGGAGTCACAAGATGTGACTCCGGCATTCACGGGGGTGGTTTTTACGAGGTTTCCTCTCGGTTTTCCATCGTAATAAGGCAAGGAACAGTGTGAAGTGGACAACCCGTCACCATATAAGTGAAATAACCTTTTCTACGATGTTAAACCCCAATCAAACAAACAAACAAATCCTCCCGGTTTTCCACCATAATATGACAACAAACAGTGTTAAGTGGACAATCTGTCGTCATATAAGTGAAATACCCTCGAGTACAACGTTAAACCCTAATCAAATAAACAAATCCTTCACCCATTAGGCTGGCAGGCCGTCATGTGAGTGAAATAACCTTAAGTACGGTGTTAAACCCCAAACAAACAAACAAATCAATTTATTGAATGGATACATGTATTTTATATGGCATGAATTCATATAAAGAGTCAAATCAAATAGGTGTAAATGGATCATGAAATTAAATTGGTTTGTTTAACTTCGTTTTAAAAGGTGAATATCACATCATGTCAAACATCACTGTTTTTTTATCCAGTGGTTGTTTTTTTTACAAGGTGTCATCCTTCATCATATAAGTGAAATACCATTGAATTAGACTTTGCCCCAAACTAACAAACAGATAAAACACTATCACTTGTTTAATTAAATAATGAATACCGTGATTTCATTGGCTTCCAGATAGCGGACTGTGGTGGAATGCCATTGGAGGAGCAGCCTGGAAAAGTTTGCGAGGCATTCAAGCTTTTCCTGCAAGGCATGGGCTATGGTAAGAAAACAAACTGATCACTACACTGTGTCATGTGTGCTACGTTTAGCGTAATGGTTTATAGCAAAGCTTTGTTCTTTCCTTGGTATAATTGGACTCTTAAAATCTTAAAATCAGCCAGGCATCCTCTCTTATTAGGCCCTCTTGTGGCTAAGGGCAGTTTGTTTGAAGAGTAGCAATGCTATCTTTACTTAGCACTGAGGGAAAATTAACTTTCCAACATTATGGAAACGCTTCATATCTTGGTTGTGCTAATATCATTTATTGTTGGAATACACCGCTGTCATTTGAGTAAAATACCCTCAAGCACCGTGTAAATCACCAAACAATCGATCAATCCTTTCTTGTTTGGTCTTTTATCAAAATATTTTACATTTGATAAAGTTGGAAAGTTAATCTTCCTCCAGTGCTAAACTAAGACAGCATTGCTACACTCCAACAAACTACCCTTAGCCAGAGGGAATTGATACAAAATGAATTCAGTATCATTCTTTTGATTTGAGTGTTTAGTTGTGAAATTTTGATAATATTTTTCGTTTTATTTACAAATGCAAAACATGTGATGCCATATATTTGTGTTTTTTTCAGTTCCAGCTTTGAGACAGAGGACAAGTGTTGCCAATCAACACAGAGAGCTTCAACATGCCGAAGAAATGCGTCAAACAGCTAATGGAGAGTTACCTCCTCCCGTCATGTGCTAGAATAATCTCCCTTTAGTAGCATAGATCTCTATCTCTGTGTAAGAGAAACTTAATGCACCAGAATGTAGAGTAAAATATTGCCTTGATACAGCAATGGATGCAAACATTTCTAAACAATTACAAATATATTGGCTTGTCTCTATTAAAATGAGCAACATTGAATGTGTGTTATAAACAATCATTCCATTATAACTTTACACGTGTAAACTTTATATATATTTATGGCCATTTCTTTTAATATCAGCTCAACAAAGCCATCCAAAACCAATATTGACAAGTTTGTTTGCTTTGCTATTTATGACTTTCAAATTAAGTTTGCAAAGAGTTTTAACAAGACTACTAGTCGTGACCTAAAGGTCTGTCAGTGTCGGTGCTGTACCTTAAAGTGGGTCACATTGTTTTACTTCCTTGTCTCAAAACACCGCTATGAGAATAATGTTTTAAGGACTTGCTGTCTAGGAAGAACTTAGAGGGGTAGTGAATGTCCGCTACCTGGAGTCAAGCTGACTAACCTTCTATTTTGTAGAAGGCCAGGTGGCTGAATGGTCTAGATGGCCTGCATTTACTGCTGGCGATTCGGTGCCTAACTCTGAGGGTTGTGGGTTCGATTCCCGGACAGGTTTCAACGTGCAAAATGTCCTGAACTGGAATCGGTTCAAACTAAGAAAGCGTTGTCCCAAAATAACGAAAATACAGTACTTATACTTGTAACACAGAGCCAGTGTGTATGATTATATTAATGCGGAATTTGATAGTCCCCTATTAGTGATACCAGAGAAGACCAATAGATATATCCCTTGTCTATCTGCTGTTGGCAAAGTTATTACCTATTTAGCAAAAAATATTGTTTTTTTTACGCACTTTTAATTTTAAGTATTGAATGCAACTTCTTCATGACAACTTACAGATCAAGTTTAAGTTTAGTGCAGTTCTGTTTATATATATATTTTTTTTTTTTTCAATTTTTTGTAATTACAGTGAATTCTGAACATGTAAGAAAAAAAAATTGTTTTCCATATATTCTTTTGATGCTTTGTCAGATTAACGCCAACTGTTAAACAAGGCGTTGCAACGGTAGGGGATTTATATTTTGCGATCCATGCCTTGCTCTTTTTTGTTGCACAAAGTTAGCTATGTTCAGTTGGTATGACATTGTTCTGTTGTCCGTCGCCTGGATTTATATCAGTGTGGTAGGAGATAGTTTGAGTAGGTACATCTTTAAATTCTCTATTTAATAAACACTAGTAGGTTTAAGAACAAGGGAAAGTAGTAATGGCTCTTTTTGTGTGAAATGTATTGCTCAGGTGTAGATAATATTCAGATATTTATATTCACCAAATTTACTTTCAAATATTCGGCCAATTACAAGCGCTTCATACTTTTATTAACTAACTTGTTATAACAATAGAGTGTGAAATACACAAACCAAATGTCTTTTTTATTATGTTTGTTAAGTGAACTAATGAATTGTAAAGCTTGTTGAAATTGTCAGTAGTTCTCTCGTATAAATTATGTTTTGACAAAGTTGTAATGTCAACGTCAGTCATTTTGTGACAGTGTTAATTATCAAAGTGTGTGGGATTGGAGGGAGCTTCCTGGTGATCTCCGTGCTGAGTGGCACCACGAAGCGGACATGTCTTTTCGGTGTCCTTGAATTGTGTCCTAGGATTGTCCTGTGTTGTCTTTATAGTTTGTTGCCTCTGGGAGGTAGTTTCCCCCACCTATTGGTTAAACCTCAATCAAATAACTCATTTCCACAGTTGATTATTACTGAATTTTGTATGATAATATTGATTTGCAAATTGTATATAGTATTTTATTTGTGTATACTATTGTTGGAGAATTTTGATTATTATTACCTTTTTGTATTGATTATGCGTCGGATGGTTATCTAGTTGATGGTGATATACCAGACAGTTAATATCAAAGTCTTCATTACTGCACTCTTCCCATGAATCAGTCTGAAAACTTCAGCAGTATTCACAAGTTTATCCATTATGTAACTGAATTGAGGATTATTTTTTTTTTTTTAAATTTTTATATATATATTTTGTTTGGTATGTCAATAATTACTTTTGTAGATAAATTGGAAACCTGATGTATTATTCTATATTCTTCATCTTACATGTGCACCGAATAATACTAACGGAGTCAGGATCTCAAAGCTCTGTCAGAATGCAACGTTCAAACAAAGATTGGACTAAATGAATTAAGTGAAATCAGCCATTCCTTATCCATTAGATTGTCAGGTTATTACATATACATTTAGATAATTAGAGAAGGATTTCAGGTGAACTTTCTATTTATGCAACGAATACAGAATCTTTTTTCATTGTGGTCTATATTTTGTATTGACCTGATCGTTTCCAGTGGTTCTGGACATGTGGTCGAAATAAGAGCATGTAGTTGTTCTTGTTGGTGTCCTATAATCACCAACAGGGAACAAGCAATCCAGTATCCCCTCCACCACAACCAACGAGGAACGAGCAATTCTGTTCAGTTTCTAATAAAATCAACCATTAAACTTTTACCAGACATTACGTGCACACTTCAGAAACGGGCAGTTCATCAAATGTTGTTTTCTGTCCACCTGTTTAGTTGAAGACCACAGGGTAGCAAGAGACTGCAGTCATGGAAGAGCAAGTTTAAGGAATTGAGCTTGTTAAAATTGAGTGGCTATTGATTATCCCAAAGGATAGTATTTTTAGACTTTGCTACATGAAGACTAAGTTTGTTTTGAAACGCTCTAAGCTCATAGCTAAAGGGTGTAATGGCCAAATTTCTTTTTTGCCCGAGTGGTCTTTAGATTTAATGTTACATTGAATTTTTTTTTTCTATCTGGATGGTTAAGTGGAGAAATCACTGTTTAAAGTGTGTTGTTTGCTTAGCATAAAGTTTATTGTAGATGTACTGTACAAATCTTGTAATTATAAAAAATCATTGTTGTTAAATAACCAGTTTACATATTTTGATGTTCAAAAGTGGCACTTATCAATTAATATTGGAACTTTTATCCAAGAAATATTACACTTGTACAATGTTTAAATCGCATATATCGTAGCTCATTCATAAGATTTATGTCACAATTTTATCATCTATATAAAAAATTTATAGAAACTATTTTTCAGTTGATTTTGTGATCAAAAACAAAATGTATCATAAGGATTATTGGGGACTTAAAAGAGAAGTTATGAAAGGCTGTCCGAAGTTAGCATCTGTTTGTTTTTACAACTGCCACACAGTCTTCTGTTATCCTATATACTGCCTACATGTAACTCCAACATTTAGGAAAGTCACAGGACGGTTTCAAAATCCTTGTAAGCTACCACCATTTTTCTCTTATCTATAGATCAAGTCTGGTTTCCTGTGTGTCAGAAACTCCAGGAAGACTGGTGAAAATATTAATTGGTTGAACAGACTATAATAAATGAATGGAAATCAAATTGTCAATACCCTTTTCACCATGAGAGCACACCTGTAATTAGAACTGATTGTGATATATGCTGTACTAAGTTCTCTGATTTAACCAGGTGCTTTCTGTAATATGATACTCATGTTTATATGTCAAGCCTAATGTATTATAGTTTCTAGATTTCAGGCTTTAAATGTATTACCTGTGTTTGTCTGCGAGGCTTTGTATATTATCTGGATGCACATGTGCGAGAGGTCTGCCGGGTTTCTACGACTCTGGGACAAAAGAAAGTTCTTTTGTATACAGACTAGAACAATACCGTTTTGTCATGGTGTGTTGTCCCTTACCCATTGGGCTGCCAGTGTATGGTCTACAACCCCAAATAAACAAACAGTTGGACACAATTGTCATGTGATCTCCAGGTCTGCTTGTTTACTCTTTGTCTTTCATTGGGGGTTTCTTGCAGCCCAATACACAGGTTTACAATTTGCCATATATGGTGTTGTTTGCTTTCCAAAGGGAAGTTGTCTCGCTTTGAGCTTGACGATATATGGCAAACAGTTTACCATATATGGTCTCAACAGAACACCATTCTATGGATTTCAATTACTGTATTTATTAAATACAGAATTTGAAATCCATAGAATCATGTTCTGTCACTGCTTCTAAATGACACTAAAACAAGAAATATGGTGTTTGCGTTCCAAACAGATATAGGCAGGGCTTATTGTCGAAACTGTAAACTTGTGTATTCATACAAATGAAATCTCCTTGATTATTACACAAAGCAGAGAGGCAGTTATTGTAATGGCCGAGAGAAATGTATGCACGAATTAATGGCATCCTCTTCTTGGATGGCACTTCCACTTTATGAGTGTATAAAGCTCTCTTGTTGTATATATAGTCTGTGTGTACAGAATGCTTACTAGAATAATAAAATCACAGTAAATATATCATACTGGTTTTGTTTTTTTGTACATGATCTGGTTGGGGTCAACTTTCTATTGCTTAGTTTAGGGATAACTTAAAGCTGATTTGTTGATACTTGTCTAATTTCACTTATCCTTGAAATTTGCTCAAATCAAGTAGAGTATTGATAGCGACTCACTGCAAAGATTTTTGACACCGTCGCTTTTCTATTGACAAATGTCAACAAATATTTAAAATGGTTGGAATGTTTAATCTTCCACACAGGCTGCCTACAGTTAAAGAGTTTAGTTCCCAGTTCTTGAACAAACCATGCAGACATTTTCTGATCCACTTTAACAACGTAATATGCAGATTGTTTGATTGGGGTTTAATGTCCTACTCAAGGGTATTTCACTTATATGACGACAGATTGTCTGCTTCACACTGTTCCTTGTCAAATTATGGTAGGAAACCTTGCAAAAACCACTCTGTGTGACTCACTCATATACCTGATGGATCAACAGGCAGACTCGATCCCATGAACAGTACATCGATTTGTTTGATAAGTAAGCGCATTCGCTAACCACTAAGCCATGGATGCGGGACTCCGTAATATGCTGATTATCCTGTCCACTTGTTTCTGATTGCGTTGATCTACAGCTGTATGACATCATAGCATAGTCCGATGACAGCTGCTATTTTCCTGGCAATGACCGCACAATTGTCGGTTATTTACCAAATAACACTACAGAAGATGGTCCTGGTTTATGACAAAACGGTCAATACAACAAATCAAGTAGGAAGGATGGCGACAGTTTTAATCAAATGTCACTGCTGTACATTCACAATGATAAAGATGAAGTGTTTAATAAAACTTTATTCATTTATAGTTTTAATATGATCATGTAAGAATGACATTTTGCTTATATGATAAATACTGCAGGTAGACAAGTCATAAATTAATACTATACAGAAGAACAATGGACGGTTTTAAGTCAAATACAATAATTTAAATAGATAACATTAACACAATCAACCTGAATTATTTCTAGTGCAGGCTCACAAATATTTTTAATATCTGGGACATTTTTTGGTCTCTTACATAAGTTGGCTACCACTTTCTTTTTTGTAACCATACAATTGGTTTGCAAAAATATACATTGTACTTTTATTTAAACAGACTTATTAAAACAGTAGTGGAGAGATTCTGTTGAGACTTTCGTGTGACTAAAGAATATATATATATAAACTCTCAGAACTATACACCTATATAACCCTAATAAGGCTAGCTTGGTGGGTTTTTCTAAACAACAACAACACA
>JAQQZZ010018190.1:0-11259 GCA_030265115.1 Mopalia vespertina | reverse complement strand
AATCCGCCACTGGTAAAGGGACACTGTTTATACATGTGCAACATTTATTTTCAACTAGTGGTCAATCCCCTCATGTAAGTTTATTGTATTGAATCCACAGTCAAGCAATACTGTTTAAACTCATGTTGTCAAGTGTTTCATTGCAGTTAAATGGCTTCCAATCAAATGTCTTTACGGCTCTTATCTGTTCTAAAGATCAATGTTTCAACTACTCAAACACCTTTTACATTTTTTTTGTATATATTTTTTTACTATTGTGAATATTAAATTCAAAATCGTTGATTTGTTGAAGCTGGGTATGGCTAACACCGTTTTCTGTTATGCAATTAAATATAGCTTGTGTGATATTCCAGGCAATGGGACGCCAGCATCAGTTCTCCGCTACGCCAAAATGCCAGTGCTTTCTAACTCCGAATGTGCATCTAAATGGTCATCAAATCCCGGCGCCACCATCAACGCGGGACACATTTGTGTATACGAGCCTGGAATATCTACATGCAGTGTAGGTTTTCTCCCCTTTTCTCGCGGAAAAGTATTTTGTCCGTCCGTTGACAATTTTATCATGTAAATCTCGCCTTTTTCTCGATAGTCTATACACTTTGCGTTTACAATATAAAGTCAAAGACGTTTATGTAATATGATGAATAACATCTGATTAATTTATCAAAGTTATTTGGCAAATATGATGTGTTGAAAATAAAGCACAGTAAACCATTCGTTTACTTTTTAAAAAAATTACAACGGGTGCAATGTAAAGAATCTAATTCAAATGATCGGTGTTGTGCCTAGGAAGGCTATTTTTACAACTCAACAAATTTACTTCTTTTGTCGATTTGAAATATAAATGTTTTAGTCCCAGGCCATGCTGTTATCTCCCCTTACAGGTCGACAGCGGCGGTCCAATGGTGTGTAACGGTATAGTTGCGGGAATCACTTCCTGGGGAGATTACAGATGTTCTGGTAACTACCCAAGTGTCTACGCCCGTGTTAGCTACTTCAGAGACTGGATCGACTCAAACTTGTGATTAACACACAAATTAAAATAAAGCTCATGAGACCGGATGTTTCTTGTTTGGTTATTTTTCATGCAGTTATTTCATAGGCTAAGGATGCAGAATCAGTCGTGCATCGGATTGTTAAACCACATTCCATGTACGTACATACGTTTGACCGGAAGTGTAAAAGGAAGTTTGTCACTGATTGCGGAGATGGCTTCGTTCCACTTAACGACTATTCACCGACATAGAAGTCTGCAAAAAAAACATGAATGAAAGAGCATTGAGTACAATGTAATACAATGTAAGCCAGTATAGTTTTTTGTTTACTGAAAGTTTAAACTTGAAATGAAAGAAAATTACATTACAGTGATTGAAATTTGTCTGTAGTGGGATTTGACATGAGCGTGCGTGAACATATGAATTTTACTGCAAGTAGTGCAAACTGGTTGTCCAACATATATTATACAGACAACGGGATGTTTAATCAACAATACCCCATTAAAACAGACATTTCTAATGGATTTAGAAAACTTCATATGCAATTGAGAGTGAGACTTTTAAGTGTTAGTTTGAAATTATATCTTGTAGAGAAGATTTGGTATAAAATGAACAAGCTGGAGATCATATTGAACGGCAATGCATCGAGACATATGATCTAGATGGGTACAATTGAATTTTTTAACAGTTACCTATTATACCAACTTAACACTAGGTACCCGGTTACATATTATATGGGTTCCCTCTTTGTTACTTGATGCCCTGTTTGTCTTTAAGGCGAGGTTCTGTCCACTACAACGATAATATTTGTTAGGATATTTGGGATTTAGTGTCGTATGTTGTATATGAAGGCGGACTGTCAACTTCTTTATCGGCCTGAATTAAATACTGTGGAATACCGAGAGGGACCGCCACACTTCTTACTTAGGGCGTCACATCGTGTTTCTTCGTGATAAACCGGAGATTTATTAGGGACATCGAAGAAGGGTCAGTTGTCCAACACGCTATCTGCGGCCACATGTGGGATTAAAACTGTTTTTGTAATTTTTTCTTGGTCATGTTTGAATTTGTTTTCTACTGTATGTAAAATCATTAATCATTTGGTATAAATGTTCTAAAAACTGATCACACTGGCACAGGGGTGTCGATTCATTCACATCGAGGAATCAGCTCATCTAAATACTCCTATTTATTTGACATATACATACTATTAAACTTAAAAAACCTAGAGAATAAGACTTCCCTAGAACGACAATAAACGCGAAATAAACACGAAAACAGACTTGCTTGTTTCCGGGAAAAAATAACTTAGACCTGACTGAAGATTCGTCCAGTTGTTTGTGTGACAATCTACATTGTTAGTGCGTTTAAGTACTATACATTTATAGAGTATTTACCACATCGTTTATACTCAGGAAGCAAAGAAAAGTCGATCCGTGATAAAATCATTCTGATTATAATTATATAGGATGAGACACTCACAGATCGACACTTGCTTGCTTCATGACTGAGTTATCCACGTGTTTATTGTGTATGTCTAAAGGCTATTCTTGTGTTGATATGATGACGCCATTGGAGCTACATCATTATTATTGTGCCACGGTGGGTTCGTGATAAAGTAAAACCGGGAATACGAGTATTGATGATGATGATTTGTTCACAGCTTATATATTAGTCCCAAGCTTCAGGAATGGACAATCTGGAGAAAGAAATTGACAACTGTCAGGAGGACAGCTGTATTGACTATAAACTGCCGCCGCAATTTCCAACTACACTAAATAGTTCATGCAAACCGCAAATTTTGTAAAGGACTGAAAATGTTACCTTTAAACTACCAAAGTTACCAAGAAAAACCCTATTTACATGCAAGAGTAAAAAGAAGATTTGTCAGGACAGAAAATAAAGACTTTAACAACTGCCAAAGTTAAGGCCAAAAACACTTAAATGCATTTCAAATAGCAAAATTACAAAGACATACCTGGAAAAAGAAATTGACAACCGCCAGGAGGACAGATGTATTGACTAAAAACTGCCATGCAATTATCCTATATCCATATGTTAAACACTAAATAACTGCAACCAATCACCTCTTGCACACACACCAGACAGTTGAAAAGACCAGTAGCTCTTAATAGTACCCTTGGTGTACGACGACACGAAATTTAAGTGTCCAAGTCGCCCGACTGAATCCACTCCGGAGGCCTTCGTTGCCTAATTGACCGGCGAGGTGGTATCGCGTCAGGTTCTAAAAGAGTTCGAGAAACAAATGGCGGAGGTGGGATCGCGTCAGGTCGAGGAACAAATGACGGAGGTGGGATCGAGTTAGTTCGAGGAACGAATGGCGAAGTCTGATGGCGCAAAGTCGGTCGAGGAGAGTGGTCAGATTCACAATCGCTTTCCGAAGATGCTGTGGGCGTTTGAACACCAGCAATATTACACAATTCCCTTATAACCCGAGATTCGAAATTGCGCCCCTGGTCACCATGAAGGCAACCTGGGACGCAATAGTGCACAAAGAAGTTATCAAAAAGAATTTAGGCAGTATCTGGTAAAATTGTCTATTACATGGTAAAATCAGAGCATGCTTAAACGTATTATCATCATCAGATGAAACTCGGAACAAGACACCTTATTTAGTTACCAATTTATCCCAATCCTTAAGCAATAGCCTCACGATCCTTAACTTGGAAAGGTCACGTGTAGGTCGTTTGCCAAGTTCAACAAAATGGATTGTGCGGTTATTAGATTTGTGCGATAGTTGTAAGTTACGCAATTGTACAGAGTCGGACATTAGTGGTAAACTGACTTGAGCGGCTATTGTACATTGATTAATACTCCCATCCTGATCTATGGGAGGTTGGACAGTCAAAGTTTCAATAAGCGGAAGATCGTCCACCAAACCCCTTTCATAGACGGCCTGTACGACAGATGGATCGGCGACATGCGTTTCGTTGTACAAAACCGGGCGTCTGGACAAGGCGTCAGCATCTAGGTGATTATCACCAGCTTTGTACTGAAGATCGAAATCAAACATAGACAGCTCTACCTGCCAACGGTGGCCCGTAGCATCGAACTTAGCAGATTAAGGACGTAGGTCAGCGGGTTATTATCCGTTTTGACCGTGAACTCGTGACCGTAGTGAAATTCTTTGAACTTTGCAGTGATGGGCCACTTCAAAGCAAGGAATTCCCGTTTGTGGGCAGGGTAATTACGTTCAGAGATCTCAAGACCTCGACTAGCGTACGCTATAACCCGATCGACACCATTTTGGCTCTGGTAAAGTCTAATGTACGAACATTGCCCGTATCCGTCAACAATAGCATCTGAAAAGTGATGCAATTCAGTTGTCACTATCCTACCAAAATATGTTGGTTTAAAGGATCGTTTCACCTCCAAGTGTTTCCAAGTTTGGCGCCACTTTTCCCAGGAAGCCCTTAATTTGTCTGGTAAAGGACTGTCCCAGTCGGCACTTTGTCGACACATTTCCTGTAAATTTGCTTTCCAACTAAAATCACTGGTGCCACAAACCCTAAGGATCGTAAACGGAACTCACCGTCGATAGAATTCCATGCCGGATAAGGGGTTTGTCCTTCAGTACGATACGCAAGGTGAACGCGTCAGATTCAATGCACCATGTACACCAAGTGCTCGTTCCATTGATGGATACGATTCCAAAAGATCTGTAGATTTCACACCATCAGAGCAATCTTCGGGTGGTATCATTGCCATTACGTCCTTTGAGTTGGATACAAATTTGTGTAACATTAGACCTCCCTTGGAACACGTTTTTGTGCTGTTTCTGATAAAACTAACAGATGTTGATTTTAGTCCAACGTCGACATAAAAGTCCGGACAAATGAAATTGGCACCACACCGAATTCTAATTCATTGTTCTTAGCTATTTGTTGTAAACCGAAGTTTAGGTTTTTTCGGATGGTATACCCATGGTGGGGAATATACCGGACCCATCCGTTGGGGTTATAAATCTCTTCATTTGGAACCTCTTCTGCTAAACCGTTCTTTATAATATCCTCCATGAACGTGACGTAGTCATGTCTATAGTTTTCGTTAGACTAAAAGCGACGCCTGAGCATTATAAGTCGATGAAACGCCATGGCTTTGTTATTCGGTAAGTTCGATTCTGATCCTTTAAAGGGAATGGGCATTTCGTAATGACCATCATCTCGTTGACATATTCCCACTGCTACGATAGACAGGAACTTTCGGTCGTCATGTGACAAAGCCTTTTCCGATGATTTCTTTTCGAAGAAATCAAGCTCCATCATTCGATTGATCTCTACAAGACTGACTTCCTTCAGTGTAGTTCGGAAACAAATTGATACTGTTTTATCTTCGAGAAGCTTACCTTCATTGTTCAGTGGACATATCTCTTCTGGAACGCGGTACGTTAAAATATGGTAAATAATCCCGATCGGGTCTTTACTAGAACTTTGATCTCTTCCAACTATTCCCACAATACCCCAACCGAGGTCTGTTTTCTGTGCATACGGGCCATTATTTATTGGTGGAATTACTTCCCGTGGTGTAAGCGCGCGTAAACAGTTGTAGCCAAAAAGTCAACCTACCTGTACATCCGACAATGGCAGCAACTATAACGCTATCTTTCTCAATTGTGGCCATTTCTCTGCCATTTCTGGGTTAAGTGCGCGACGCCATCCCTTGAAGGAATTCTTGGCCACAGATCGAGTTTGTCTCTAAAAACGTTGGCCACAATAAATTGATTACCATACATTTGTTCAAGTAGTTCCATACCTTGATCGAAAGCGGTGTCAGTTGAAAGAAAGAAGTAGCCTTCTACAGTGTCCAGGGCTAATCCACTTAAATATTTCTTCAAATAAAATATTTTTTCTGTTGAAGGTATGCTATTGCGACCAATTAGAGTTTTTCTATATTGGATAAGAAAGTGGGTCCCAGAAAATACGCTCGGTTCAGGGGTGGCAATCGGCCAACACTTACCTGTTGTGATAAGTGGTGAACAATATTTGAATTCAACGCACTTTGCTTAAAGGAAGTACGCATTTCGTGCGCGTCTCTATTGGGCACAAATTTCGTCGTATGAATGATCAGCTGTGAATTATTTGTACTGATATTCTGACTAGGCTTGTTGTGTGGAGATTCCGTCAAAATATTTTCAACAATGTTTCCGTTAGGTTGTAAGGTTTTAGTTAAGGTACCACCACCTCGGATTCGCTATGTAGATAACGCTCTATGCTTTCTCTTGAACTCGTGATTGGCACATTCGGCACCAGTGTCGAGTTAACTTCAGCTTGTTCAATTCTAGTTATAGCCTCTAATTTTACTTCGGCCATGCTTAACTGCTTAACGGCTTTGAACCGCTCTAACTGGACGCGATTTTGCCCTAAATCTAAGCGTAGCTGACTTTCTAATTCCATATGATCTAGCTTAGTCTTAAGCATTGCCGCTTCAGTCGCTGCGTTTTGACATGTTTGAATCATTAGAGCGTTTTGATGAGACTGTGTGACACGAATTACTAGAAATTTTACTGTTATTCCCTGAAGAAATTTTTCGGATTTGTTCAGCCAATCGCTTGATCAGGTCATAATGTTCTTGTTCGCAAGCATTGAATTTATCAAGAATTTCTGAACTTTTCTCGCAGGAGTGTAGACTATCATACCTACTGTAAGCGTCGGAGATCTCGTCCATTAAGTGTGTCAGTGCATCGCGTTTTCGCTTTATTACTGAAACATCTAGCAGCTCGTCAAATGTAGGCCTACAGTCGATCTTAACAGCCCGCCTGCACCATGCAGAGATTGCACGTTCAATATTAATTTTACACTGACTTACTTGCCACTCTAGGAATTCTCCAGTAGACTGTCTTTGTCTTTGTCCAGCTTCTGACTCTAAGCTTACCTCCCCATTACTCTCTGTCGTTTTATCATTGACTTCGATATTAACTGTAGTTCCTTAGAAATTTGTCAGATTCATTCTTTGATTATCAAAATTTAAAAAAGTTATCTTTAATTATGTTACTATAAATGAATTATATTATTCAATGTAGACTTTTATGTAAATTAACTAAGCATGATCTGAAGTGCTTAAAGGGTCGTAATGATGTGCACATCAGTCTCACACTGCAATCAGTTAGTTGTTAGTTTTGATTTTGCAATTCTTTTGTGTTTCGTTTCAAATGATATCAGACATAGTTGGTTATATGTTTAGTTGTCATATTTAACCATTCCTAATTGTGTATTTACAAGTGTACTATCCCAAAATAGCCTTGCTGTAACTTTAAACGAAAGAGTAATATATGGCTGTGGTAAATTACCACACTTTACCACTCCATGTAAGCACCTACTTACTGTCCCATCGTTCAACAAATAGATATTATATAGCTTTAATTAGGACCTGACTATAATAACGGCGCTTGGGCCATCTTGTTTTGCACTTCTTTTATTTGCTGGTACGTGGAATTCGTCGCAAAACATATTGGCAGAAATTAATGCGTGTTGGCCTTGCATAGCATACGAGAGTTGTGTTAGTATCGTCCACTATGGAAACTCTCGCGAGAATACGATTGCGGTAGTTTTATTTAAAGCAGAGACTATAGATTGACGAGAGTTGTCACTTCGTCCATCAGACCGTGGCGCCATTAAGTGGACAGGTGTTCGTGTAGCATCTTTGGAAACAAAATGGATGCATATCATCGCAGCCAAAGCAGCGGCGCTTACTGCACTGCGGCAAATTGTTCAAGCGCCAAGAAGCGTCATATATATATATATAAATATTTTGCTCAATATATATATGTTTATATATATCCCGGGTTCGTATCCCGGTTTTCTATCTTCATTTATTCAATAAATATATACATTCAGCTTAATTTATGTAAATATGATGTCACCACGCTCTCAAGATATCCTGATAACTGAGGTACATAAAATAAGTATCATTTAAAGGGGAATAACTCTGTGTATGACCGACTAAATATGTTAAAATTCAACAGGGTTCACAAACTCAAAACAACGCATTGTAATTCAAAATCTGATTGTTTCAGTCTGCCGTAATAGTAATAACCGTAAAAACGAGGTACAGACGCACGGGAGGACAACAATACCCCTATAGTCTAATCATTGCCCGAGGGGTAACCATATATATTTACAATATAATACACGATACTTGCACGAACATATTCAAACGGACAGATGTTTTATTTCATAATTACAGTAAGTTTACTTGTGGAAAGATGTATTTTCTTGGCATGACCTTGCGATGAACTTAATTTCGGTTGGTCTTTTTTGTTTAGGTAACTTGCTCCGTGGGTCGAAGTAAAATGTCGTGTATCTGAAACATATATATATATACAATGTTAGGAATCATAGGCTACAGGTCGACATTTAAGATTCCAAAGCCTTTAAGACGAAAGTGGTTTGTTTTTCTTTATTTCATTTAAAATTAATACCATACCCAATGGATGTATTTGTATAAGTGGAGTGCTTATTTATGGGAAAGAAACGCCTGGGACTTCACAACCTAAAAGCATGGATCTGATTATATATGGTTTTAGTATTCCGTCCATTGCATCTAGCTACATGGAATATTTTAACTTGTTTCAGTGGTATTTAGAAGCGGGGATGATAACATAACAAACACAATTTTGAGCATTTTCAATTTTTAAGCTTGCCAACAAATCCAGAAGTTTTATTTTATGTTGGAATATTTTGATGAGTAAGTAATCATTTGAAGTTAAATGCTGGAAGTCTAATTTAGACTTGACTACCTAAATAAGACACACACAAAATCTCAATCATATGCCGCCTCTTGTGACATGGAACGATCCAACACTCAGTTTTATAAGCAACTGATGAGCCATGGAGGGCAGACTGACGACCCCATACCAATACATGAGCGGTCACGTGACGCACATAGATACAACGCCAAACAACCAAACCAGAAAAACCGGGGGGAATGTACCTGGACATGAGGTGGCGCCTTCAGAATAAACTCTACATGATCTGCAATGTCTTCGGGCTGGATGCACTAAACAGATCAAAAATACAATCACAGTAACATGTTTATACATCACCCAAAAAGAGGTGAAGCAGTCCAAACACCTGTGTAGGTGATGTGCCGAACGCCACAGCTAGATGTATATCAGCTTCTTGCGGGGTGTACATTTTACCAATTGATATCCTATTGTTGTTTTCTAATGTGCCAAGTTGCACAGATTGTATATGAATAGATGGTCTAAGAAAAGTTAGAAAAGCTACAATGTTCAACACAAAAAACTTAAATAAAATGTTTTTGTAATGTGCATTTTGTTGAACACACTGATTGGTTGAAGATACCTGAGGTAAATGTCAACAAGTCCTTCATAGTTTGATTGATTGATTGATTGATTGGGGTTCAACGCTATTCTAAAGGTTACTTCTGACGGCGTACCAGCGAATGGGTAAAGGACAACCACCCTTGGTGCCGCTGGAAATAAGCAACGGCAAGAGATGGAAATAGAAAGACGCAATACAAAGACATCATAAACAGACAGACCCAGGGCAACTGGAAGCCTTCAACTTATCGTTATAGATATAGTATGGAAACCCCTTCGAGACATCGTCTGGGGATATAAAAAATCCTCCAAATTTTATTCAACAAATCCAAGAGCCTCTAGAAGATAAACGATGCTTGGAATGTACAGCACCACATGTAAGAGTGTTTGTCGCAAGCCGCAGAAATTGTTTTTTTAATCTTTTTATTAATTTTCAGGAATTCATTTTCAGTTTTATTGACTTGCTCCTCTCCTTACTTTCTTCGTTCCTCTTTACTGGGGAATTTGAAGAGTTAGGATTTTCAAAGGTTGTCGGCAAGTTCGTTTTCAATGTCTAAAGGAGAGATTAGCAGGACACTGCCTTCCTTCAGTCGTTTGATTGTGGTTTAACGTCGGAAAACTGATCGTATTTCAATTATTTTATGACCATGGAGTGTCCACTTCTCCCTCAGCTTTACTTAAATAAACGTGGAAAAGCGGGAAGAAAATTTTGTAAACCCACCCCAACGATTGCTTGTGCCACACCGTGTAACACACTCATACACATGAGGTCGACAGACGGACTCGAACCTGCGTGCGGTATATGGAAAGAGGATCAGTAAGCTGACACGCTAACCACTAAGCCACGACGGCGGGCCTGCCTTCCGGGAGGGATCGTATATAAAACAAATACTTAAACTAAGCATTACTCCCACTGATGAGTTTCATATAGTAAACTTTCGACTCAAATAAAAGATACACATGGATGCATGATATTTTGGTTTATAATAAACACATGGTGTTATACTTACAGGCATACTCTTGTATATTTTATTTGCAGCTTCTACATTTCCTTCATTTAATCGCACCACAAATTCCGTTTCCACAAATCCCAGGCTAATCGCCTATAGAAAACAAATATGTCATTATAGTGAACATTGTTAGAACATAGTCTATTAAACAATCACCGTGCAGACGCCTCGGTGATAAAGAAGCGCCAGTTTGTGTAGTGATATTCGAAAATATACTCCAATAGATGATATTGGTTTCTTTCAAAAAAATATGGGCCTTGTGTTCTTGTCTAGAATTCCAATATGTGTTTAATCATAGGTCTATGAAATAGAAAAGAAATACTGATTCGCCACAAAAGTGGACTGGCGTTATAATAGTAAATATCACTAATTGACATTCAATAAATACAGATCAAACTACAGAACCGAGTCAACCGGATGGCTAAATGTGGTAGATAAACTACAATCTAAATGCTCCCTATGTCCTTTCAATCAATCAGCTTAAGCTATCTTTTTTTGTTTTGCAAAAAAGTAGTCCCTCAGCAATGACGTCAGCTGTATCACTACTCGCAAATTCCACAAAAAGTTTCTTTTATTCTAGCTAGGCATTTTTTTTTTCTTATTTCTAAAGTATATGACACATACGTTCGACAAAAATAAACAATAAGTAAAGAAATGAAAAATTTAACAAAAGTATGGATTTGTGCTCAGATATACTCAGTCAAAAAAGAAACTTCGCACTCATAAATTTCTAAATATTTTCTTGAAACTTAACACAAGAGATATTATTATTATTAGAGGTAAATGCGTTGTCAAAGACATGACACACAGCAACTCCAACGTGCACAAGCATGCAGTTCGTGCGAGCATACATCAAGGATAAAGCACGTTTCTTCGTGTTCCTAGTCACGTGACCTTATGAGACACGTGCAATTGAGCCCACGTTAGCACAGTAGAGTGACATCTCGGGAAA
>JAQQZZ010018179.1:0-11259 GCA_030265115.1 Mopalia vespertina | reverse complement strand
TCGGCGACTAATTACAAGAGATTTTCCGTCGGCGACAGCTTTTGCCGCACACGGAGCGATTCTGAGTCGGCGATTCTTGAAAAGTCAGCTGCCATTTATACCACGTGACTAACACTTGGCATGATTTAAAAAAAAAAATGCTTTCATTGAAAATTGCATAGAAATTTTAGCTTTGATTTTGAACAATATAGGCAAAGGCGACGAAGCTAGCTTAAAATACGTGCGTCACTATTTTTTTAAATTTAAATCATGGGACTCTATCTCGATTACTGATTGGATGTACAACTTATGGCCGCGATTTTCAGTCACATATTTACCGCACACAAGGAGAGTAGTCGGCGACGAGATGCAAGATATTAAACATGTTTGATCCCTTGTGATTAGTCGCCGACAGTGTCGAGTCGCGTCGCAAGCTTGCCGCATATGGAACGATTTCCTTGCGATTTTTAGTGGCCGACAGAGAATCACTCGTGTGCGTCGGGCTTTAGTGACGTCAACCCCATTTAATGCCTATCTACATTGGTTTCATTACTCACCATACATAGTTTGTTCAGCAAGGAGTGATCGCATCAGCTGCAATGCAAATTACACCAAATAAACTAGTTCCGTTATATTAAACGTCCCATCAAATAACTGAACATCGCTTTGCTCGCAATATGCTCCGTTTGTTTACATAACTATATGTAGATTGCTTTTATCGATATTCATCGTGTCAACACAAATGACGAGAAGTGACTTCACCGCTTCAGTTCACAGGAAAGGCTTTAGTTGCCCTGAAATGACTCTGAAGTAAGTCCGGTTAATATGACAGGATTTTAAACGGAGCTATGTTCACCTTTTCTTCATGTAATACTTGAAACCCATGAGCTTTATTTCTCTACGAAATCAGGCAGCGCAAACCAACATGTTAATTTCACTGCCCTTTGTTTTAATTTATTTCTGAACAATGCTGTAAAGATATGACTGAAATGTATTTGTTTATATCCGCTATATTTACTGTTTTAAAAGGAGATATTTAATATAGAACGGTTACCCCAATACAGTGTCCGGTCTGCTGAGTAGCCCAAGTTTACTAGAGTATTTTATACAAATATATTCCAGGAAACACAAATTGCGATCTGTAATTATGAAGTTAAATTAAACACTTAAACAATACCTACCAGGTTGCAGTTTGAGTGGAATTATCCCTCGTATCAACCCTCCGGAAATCAGCCGAGACTTCAACATTGCGGTGCAACAACACCGAAAATAACAACAAAAACATAATGACTTTCGGTAGAGGTGCACTATCTGAGCTGATTTCCGGAGGGTTGATACGAGGGAGAATTTAAACACTGATCACTCACACTGCCGCATCAGACTATTTAAACACGTTTGAATTACAATTGTTTGGTTTCGGTATAGAGTACTACTCAAGGTGTTTGCATTTTACATAGAGAAGATTATTATTCTTATTGCAAGTTAATCCAATACCGTTTCAGAGACTTGTCTCTGAAAAAAACAAACACTTTGCCTGGGTGCGACAGCGTCCATGCATGCAATTTGATCAATCTTAATAGCATTGCAAAAGGGCTTATATTTACTTTGGCGTTTGGTTGCCGTGTTCGATCTCTTCAAAATTTGTTTTGCTAAGAATGTTTTTCTAACTGAAGAGTTGTTGATACATCAATGTATTCCTGACAGTAAAAGGAACAATTATGAACCAAGAAAAACTTGTATTTAAAATTAATCGTTTATTTGGTTCGGGTTTAACGTGTAACGTGATATTTCACTTGTATTACGACGAATTGCCCATCTTTTCTTACTTTACTGTGATACTCAAATGTGATGAGAAAACCTCTTAAAAACCACCCCAGTGATTGCGTGAACCGAGTCTAAATTTTTAAAAATATTGTTTGTTTAAACTTAGGAAACGTAATCCAACATATAATTATCAAAAGTATTTGTAAATAAATAATTGTTGAGACTAAATTCCATCCAACCTGTCGAACAAATGTTTGATTAAGACTTAATATATATATTTTATGAGAAGTAAAATAGAAATAGAAAGACACAGATGATTGTCACACCTCATAGATCTGTTAACAGCAGTAAGGGGATCATCCCAGTCCAACGCCAGTGTCACAAATAAAAATATCTGTGTCTGTTGCAGCACAAACCTTTGTAGGTTGTTAACTAGTGATGACGCCCTTCTGCTGTTAACATGAACGTAAGGCTGCAAAAACTGCGAAAATCAAGTTTATTTTAATATATTTGGTTTATTTTTGACCAAGTCATTGGGGGCGTGAATGGATTCAATTATACTTGTTTTCCGTTTAGCTGACATTGAATATCAATTGAGGAGAAGTTAAAGCTCGTTTGTATATATTCATATTCCGTATATGTCAAATATTTATATGTCTTTGCGGACCATTACAACCAAAACAAAAAACGTGAAGGAGGGAGACTTTCATGAGCTATCTATCACCATAGTAATGCACATGCGCATTGACAACTATCAAGCTCACAAGTTTTCCGGAATCTTTACGGTAACGGACGAATGAGAACAATACCGAGTACCTGATCGTGTGTCGATTGGGCCTGGATAAGGCCGAGCTTCATATCCCTGTATATTGTAATCCCAGGGGGAACAGATAAAGCGGTGCCGATAGAAGGGTGCACCGCAAATTCAGTAAAACTGTTCTGACTGTTAATGTGTCGACTCCTTATACAGATGTGTAGGGCGAACTTGCAAGATATATGAAAGTTTAAATGGTTTATCAGAAAAAAAAGCGAGGGAAAAAAACAATTGGGTGAATACTGTGAGAAACATTCTTGGAAAATATGGTTTCTTAGAAGTTTGTCGGTTTCCTGACTCGGTTGATATAAGAATGTTTATTTGTGTTCTTAAAACAAGATAGAACGATACTTATTTGACTGAATGGCATAATCAGTTAGAATATCCTAGGTTAATTTTCTACAAAGCTATTAAAATGTCCTTTGTAATTGAAAGGCGGTCGATTAATATAACAAATATTACACATAGAGTTAACCTTTCACATTTGATAACATCTTCTCTCAAGTTGAGGATTGAGCCTGGTAGACACGGGGTTAACAGGGTTGACTGACATGGAAATATGTAATTTGTCCGACGCCGAGGACTACGAGATAAATATATTTAAAAGGTAAGTATTTTCTCTAACAGGCTAAGTGTTTGTAAATGTTCAATAGTCGACCCCAAAAAGTAAGAAAATGCTTGCGATTGTATGTGCACGAAGTAATGAAGTTACGGGATCAGTATCGTAATAATATATAGCTGAAATATGATGTTTAATGAATGCTATTAATCCTCAACGGATGCAAAATGCATAATTGTTTTACTTCTATGGCACATTTCTTGCTATTTTTTTTTAAATATTAATTGCTCAAGTATTTATCAGCAAAATAAATTGGCCCATTCCTTATGCGATAAAGGTGACTAAGTTTAAAGCTAAAATAGCTGCACAAACTGGGATTTTATTCCAATATTTGGCACAAGTGATGACTGCTGGGATACTGTACATACGGCTATAAGTGAATTCAAGATGACTACATCTGTATAGCTCTAGGGACAAAGACTTTGGAAGCTAAACCATGACAAATTTATATGAATTCTTAAGCAGCAGGAAAAGTTAAAGGTTACCGTGAAGTCTTGAAACACCTTTGTGTCTAGGTCACTAGGTGCCAGAAAACTTTTAATGCAAAACCCAGCAACCCGTATCGAAGTGTTTAAACACTTAGTGCTTGGAATTCCGCAGGGTGGCGGGCAGTTAACATGGTTTATGACAATATGCGGACTGAACTGGGTTAAATAAATGTGTCATGTACACATATCTGCTTTTACCGCAGTCGTATATTTCTGGTTATACAATTAACTATTCTTTACGGGGGAATTGTTTTGGTTTTATTTTCATCAACAGTGTCATCTATAATTTACACCAATGTTTTAGTTCATGTCATCTTGCACCAGTTACTTAGGACATGTAAATCTCGTTGTTCCCTTCTACTTGACTTCCAGGTACCTCGTTCACACTTTGTCGCAATGGTTCTAATACCGATCTTGCAGAACCGTATTTTGTGTTGCCGTTGGGTGCAGCTGGAGGACTGGAAGGCCGAATTGGCATCTTTTTAATTTTGCGTTTAAACTAGAGCTAGCAAAAATTTAACAAATACCAGGAAGTGGAGTAAATTACGTGAAATATTGCAGGTCACACGAAATGACTTACAGGCCCTATCGACTGGTGAGCAAAATCTTTACAAACAATTTTTAGAACAAAAGTGTAGTGTGTATTTTTTGACATAGCGAGTTTGGTTGAACAGTGGAAGGCAATTTATGAAGTAGTGTTTAAGTAGATATAATCATTTGATAAATGTGTTATGTCTCTGAATACCGAAGTGAATCACGTGAAATATCGCAGATCACATGAGATGACTTACAAGACCTATTAGGTAGATATAGTCATTTGATCAATTCTGGTCTCCCAGAAATATAAATTAAGTAGTATTCCTGAAATATAAAACCGGATAAAGATTCAGGTAAAACCTTGATCTGATGACTCCTCCAAATGTTCTATGTTTTAGGCATATCATATTCAAGAGTATCAAATGAAGACGAGTTCTACGATTCCCTTTACAGTGGAATCAAACAAATTTTGGATGTATTGATTTAAAAAATAAATTTTTAGCACCTACATTTTCAGCACTATTTGATTTCCGGCAAACGTTGAGGCAAAATCGAAGATAATTTGGAAAATTAATAATCTGATGTATGAACAGATACTTCACAACCATGCATGAAAACACGGCGAGTAATTCAATGTTGCCCTATAAGCAGCTTTTTGAAATACATTTTCAAAACAATAAGACACTGGTGCAGAGGCTTAGCAAATGTAGGTGCGCTCAATCTATACAATGAATTGTATAATTCGTACAACAATCACCACGACATCTAGAGGAGAGTCCTACACCGGCAAGTCCGACAACTCTTGGAACTGTACTTGAGTGTCACAAGGAATATGGCGACTGTACCAGACTCTCAACCACCTGTTTAGTACAGAAAGTGGTGTAGATGTACAAAGGCAGGACGATTTGTCGTCCTGTAAAGGCCACTCGTTTTGACATATTTTAAAAATATTCGAAGGGTATAAAATAAAGTGTGTCCCTGAAAAGTACTTATTTAACTGAAATAATACTGTTACACTATGGAATTATTATTGAAGCTATCGTTCATAGAAAACAGTTGGTGGCGTAAAAGGGCCACCAGAGAGCGTGACATACGGGTCTTCTATGACACTATCAGGATTATGAATCAAGCCGTGCTATAAGAAAACATTTTACATCTAGGTTTGGAAGCAAAGACCTAACCGTCGGTTAAATGCGTTTGAAAATCACCAAGTATAACCAGAATATGTTTATGCTTTGAATATACTTTGAAGTATATGTATTGTTGGCAATAGCTGTACTAGTACATAATACATAATTGCCAAAAACACACACCTTTGCATAAAGTACTATTCTAATGTGTACAGATCGGCAGGTCTGTCAGGTAGACAAAACGTTAATTGTTGGATTTGGGTTTTGGTTAATACTAAACCTAACTCCTTAACTATATTTTACCCCAATACTAAATGTAACCCTTAGCCTAAACTAACCCAAAACATAACACTTACATTTACGCCATATTGTACATGACGGATGTATCTACATATCACAGTACACATTCTTCCTCACAGGTAAGTTGACAATACAGCTTTTTATATACAAAAACACAACTATGAAGAGAAAATGTTTATATATTTTAGTAATAATTTATCAAATATGTATATCATAATTACACATTCGTTATTAAATAGTGCACGAAGGACTATGCTTTTAGCTTATTTGCCAACACTTTTTGTCGTATGCATCCACTATAAAGTGATATTAAAGTTTGCTGTAAATGGAATACGCTTACCTTGGCGACTAAACTGCAAAAGAAATACTGCAAATGGAAACAATGTAACTGCACAGGTAACAACAAACACTTGTAACTGTTCCCTGTATTTACCACTTTTAAGTAAAGATGAAATGCTTGGTTGATACTTCAACAACAGTTACTGTTAACTTTTAAAACTCTGCTCAAGGAGGTTCTCTTTACATGAACATCAGAACTTAAGGTGCTTGGGATCGGAATTAAATACTATGCATTGAACAGTTTAAAAATTCGCACGGTAAAACAACGGGGATGTCACGCCTTTGTCAGTTTCCTGTCCTATTGAAGCCATAGCAAAAACTGACTCACTGACGTCAATCCTTTGAAACAATAACACTGTCTTTTGTCCAGTGCTGGACAAAGCAAGAACTTTTTCATATATCACAAGGAGTTTGATCAACCAATGAGGAATTTACCTTACATCAAACTGAGTGGGCTCAGGTAGCGTAGTTGCCTTCTCTAGTGGTTTGGTCGAGCGCTTACTTCTCATGGTGTTGTTCGTATTTGTGTTAGTTTGCTTATATTATTACTAGGAGTGTTGTCGTCCATAATGGTACAATATAAACAAAACAAAACCATGATGATAAGTGATTCGACCTCAAACTTCAAACCAAATATTCCATTAACGAATTTAATTCTGAAATGTTTGATCCAGGCGAGAGGCAAATTGGAATTGAATGTCATTATGTAATTGATCAAACTGGCGAAGTTAATTTCTCTGCGAAATGAATGTTTGAAATGTTTAGTTCAATATACCGATTCCAATGGAAATCTCTTTTATGTACTCCGCTTTATATATTAAACAAACTCAGAAGAAGCTTTTATTATTAATGATCTTCGACTAAAAAAAATGTCTGTCTGTTATTGAGTTTGTGAATAAACTTTAGTCTGGTCCTCGAACTTTTGCATTTTACCGGTCACGTGTGAATCGAACACCGCCGCTAGAACATTTGCTTGAATCAACAGCATTAAAAGTGTCAGTAAATAAATAACATTGCTTGTTTAATAAGGTATTGTCATATATTTAGTTCAAGTTATATATCAAACATTATTGTGTTTATGTTTTACAGTTAAAGAATGGATTTTGTGCTATTAACCGCTACGCTTAGACATAACACAGCAAGTATTACTCGATATTCATTTTTTTTTCTTTTACCTAAAACTCTGGGCAAATCCAACGTTTCAAAAGTTAATCCTGCGAATTTTTTTACAATGATGTTGGTGGTTATTCAAACGTTACCACATCTAAATGACACCAGTCACAACGGTGGTCCCAAGAGTATTAACCCAACATGACTTAGTTTAAATCTGAAATACAAGTTTTAGCGCCATGTTACGACACAGTCGTGTTATATCCTGAACATTAGTCTAAAGAAATGAAAACGAAGTTGTTCCCCGAAATGAAGGTGGGCAGCAAAATATCGCGAATAAAATATAGCTAGGCTATTTAAATGACGTCACTGCGATTTAGACGAAGATTGCGTATAAAATATGACTTAAGTATAATATGGCACTCGACGAGTGAATTCTTAATTCAAAACTTACTGGGCGAAAAGATCGTGAAAAGAAAACTTTGTTCGTGTCTATAACGTTGAATACTGTAAATCCAAACGTTTAGTATCTAAAGGTAATATCAAACGCGAGACGAACACTTTTTACACACAAACATGTGTTGATAGCCAATATTTAACATAACATTTAGCTACGTTAGTTTACATAAAACTCATTGTGTATAGTGTATAACCGTTATTTGATGTTTAACATCTAAGCACAATAATGTAATAATGGGTCGTTTACACTTTTTAAACGGCATATAATGTATATCGTCCTCTGATATGTCCTCATGTGTTTTCTTTAATAAATATTATCCGCTTTTTTCGCTTTACCAGACTTAGTTATGTTTGAAGAAAAAAAAGCAGAGCGGCAACCTCGTAGAATCCCCCCTCCACCAACACACTCACATGATTGTCGGGTTCATCACGTGTATACCAGAAATTGACCAGTAGACTCGACTCTTATTTTGTAACCATCAACTACCATTGAGCTTTTCAACGCAGACTGGGATCTTTGGGATAAACCCGCGCCATCACTATCTTACCAGGCAGTCACGAGACGTCCACCTACTCTGCGAAAACTCCAGCTGCTTACAAAATTGAAAATGTGTAAAGTGGGTCAACCTTTACTGTAAACAAATTTTGATTTAAGAATAATGAAATTTCGAAGTATCTTTAAAAAAGGAACTGCATTGAACTAGAGCTGCACGACGGCATCATCCCATAGTCCCGGTGTATTTTTACAGCTGTAATTTGTCTGGCTACGACCGCACAATTTACGCTGTTTTAGCGAATATCTTTACGTTTAAAATGGTCATGGTTTATGACCAAGCGGGCTGTACGCACGGCATGGAGATTAGGCGGCTCCCGGTTTTAATCAAATGATCAGACCTGTGAGAGTTATCTCGAAAGAGAACCAGTAAGCTGACATGCCAGCCACTTAACAGCGCGCCCGTGCTGTATTGCCACTTTAGTTACCTGGAATTAACTTATGTTACCTTCAAGACACTTTACCACAAGAAGTCTTATTCCCTTCCATGATCAGGTAAGATTTGTGAAACCATTCATAGGGTTAAGACACTAGAGCTATATCCCATTATACTTAAAGGTGTGACCTCTGTGGAGGGAGAACAACTGAAGGTCATATAGATCTATATGTTTGTTTCATATTCACATTCCGGCATCTATATAGCCCATCTTTTTGCGATTCGTTGTATTGCGTCTTGTTACTGTCCTTGCTGGTCTCTGTCTGTTGCCAATGGCTACGATTTGTTTCATTAGGATTTAACGCTGTACTTCAGGTTATTTCACATGACGGCGTGCCAGCCCCATGGGTGAAGGAAACCAACCCCGACACCAGTGGCAGCAAACAAAAACATCACTGTCCCAAATTACTGTTTGAAGTAATCGAGAGGAAAGCTTATGCACGTAAAGTTGTAAGCCGGCTGATATTACGAAAAACAAAACCAATAACAAAAACCACATTAACAGACGCAGAAAGAAAAAAGATAGGCATATAGTCCTATACATATTTATCAATTGATTTTGTTTGATTGATTGGCGTTTAACGTCGTATTCAAGGGTATTTCATTTATATGACGACGGATTGTCCACTTTACACTGCTCCTTGCCTAATTACGGTGGAAAACCGGGAGGAAACCTCGTAAAAACCAGCCTCGCGATTGCCAGAATCACATCATGTGACTCACTAATATACCGGATTGTCGATAGACGGACTGGATCCCGTGAGCGGTAAATCCAAGTAAGATTAGTAAGCGCACACGCTACCACTAAGCCACGGCCGCGGGCGTTTATTAATTGAAGTATGGAACGACACTGCATCACAGTGCTAGGCTTTGTTACCAACGACCATGTTGCAGGAAAAAGATATGCCCGCGGTTCAGCAGTTATCGTATTCCTTCATATATAATAGCAACAACATCAGAGACAACCTTCATGTTGTTACATTAACATAAAGATAAGTTTGAACACATTTGGTTTGTTTAAAACATGTTCTGGAAAATACTTCATTGAAATAGTGAACATATACTACTAGAAAATTAGTGTCATTACCTTGATTGACACAGTTTGTAAATTTACGGTATTGTCCCCATATATAGGTTTCTATATGTAACTTCTGGCTGGATGGGTGTTTTGGGTTTGTAATCTATTAGTATTTAGTCACTTTTGAACAACTGATCACTACGATATATTATAATTAGAATAACTGCATGAGCGCCATTAGTTTAACACAAAGGGATCTTTTAGTCTTTCGTACAGAACATTGACAAATTAAGATTGATGATTGATTGGTGTTTTACGCCATGCTCAAGGGTATTTCACTTATATGATGGCGGTGTATTTCAACAATAATTGACACTAGCATAACCAAGATGTGTAGCATTTCCATAATGTTAGGAAGATAATTTTCCTCCAGAGCTAAGTAAAAACAGTATTGCGACTCTTCAAAAAAACTGCCCTTAAGCCAAAGGGTTTTGACAAATTAAGATAGTCTGACAACGTCCTGTGTTTTCTAAACATACCTGAAACTCGCATTACATAAGATAGACTTGATCTTATCGAACCAATGGAATTGATAATGCTTTGTTAACTTAAATATAAAGTGATATTTCGTTTGCGATATTATGCTATGCGTACCAGAGACTAATTAAAAAGTAAATTAAAATATTGTGTCTATAGATATAGTTCGCCATAAAGGCGCTTCCTAATTTCACGTAAAAGGTTCTTTAAAAAAAAACTTGATGAAAAGGTGTCCAGCCAGTAACAAGGACACAAAGCCCCATACTTTATAGCCAATATCTAATAATTTGATGTCGTAGTTTAAATTGACAATCGATTTGTTATCCAGCTGTATGTCGACCTTGTTAATAGAAAACAAAGCCTTTGCAGGTTGTTCAATATGATGTGTTAACAAATAAACCTGTGCACGCTAAATAAACATAAAGACAACTGGGATAATCTATAACTTCTATCTACATGTCATTACATGTTAACACCATTACTGAAGCCCGCGGCTTACTGGTTAGCGAGTGCACTTACTAATCCTAATCCGATTTCTCGTTAACGGGATCGAGTTCGCCTGTCGACCATAATGTATATGAGAGAGTCACACCATGTGGTTCCCGGTTTTCCACCGTAATTAGACAAGGAACAGTGTCAAGTGGACAGTCCGTCGTTATATAAGTGAAATACCCTTGAGTACGACGTTATACCCCAATCAAACAAACATATTTTACTGAATATTACACATAATTAAACAATTTCTGGTTTTGTGATGGAACACAACTTTTCGATACATATGCCTGTATGGTCATCAGGTGTAAATTGACTAAAATGAGGAGAGTTGGAAGATATATACCGGTATAAATTAGTTAAGTAAACAAGGTCAAATGTTCTAGCACACAGTGTGGACCATAAACCATAGATAAGATTACTAACATGCTACATGTAAAAGAAGAGGGTTAATGTTTCAAAATAACTACCTATGTAATTAACTGTCTGGAGTTGAAAAAGGAATAATCTGTGCTGGCAGCATAATAAGATAAAATAGAGAGATAAAACATCAAAATTAGAGCCCGGTCCATAATTTGGGAAATGGATGCCCTTCGTCTCTGTTCAGTTCAGGTTTCAGATTTTGAATGGCTAGCGCCTCGCGTAGCATACGTTTCTTCCAATTGTTTGTGTTGGCAGAAATAA
>JAQQZZ010018168.1:0-11259 GCA_030265115.1 Mopalia vespertina | reverse complement strand
AAAACAGATCTGGAGCTTTCAGTGCATACACAACACTAAAATATCACACATACAATGGTTGTGAAAGTAAAAACAGATCTGGAGCTTTCAGTGCATACACAACACTAAAATATCACACATACAATGGTTGTGAAAGTAAAAACAGAACTAAACTCATGTTACAAGAAAGTATGATTGATGTTTTACGCCATGCTTAAAGGTATTTCTCTTATCTTACAGCAGTGTATTCCAGCAATAATTGACACTAGCACAACTAAGAATGTTAGAAAGTTTATTTTCCTCCAGTGCTCATCTTCGCCAGCCAAGAGTTTTATTCCGAGCTACATTGCTTAACAACCCTTGGCGGATTAATCACATATAATCAGACTCGGCTTCCAAGTGATTGATTGGATGAGTGGGAAATTCTAGGCAACCAATCGGATGTTGTGGTATGAGAGGACTCTGCTAGTAAAAATGACAGCGATAGTCAATAATGGGATATGTTTGGGTTACTAACCGACTCAATGATATATGTACCCACCCCTACAGACACCAACTCTCCATGTATACTCCAATAGTGCTATTAAAGTTAAACAAATTGTCAAAACTAGAGTATAATACTCAACATATGTTATCAGCGCTTTAACTTGACACTTGGTCATTTTAACCACCAAGGGGCATAGCTGTAATTCTATTTAAATGCGATTAATATGCCAAGGGTTGTAATGCAGAGTAGCTCGAAATAAAACTCTTAGAGAAGATCTCCAGTGCTAAGTAAAGACAGTAGTGCTACTCTTCAAACAAACTGCCATGAGCCAGAGGGCATAACAAGAAAGTAAACAATGAAAATGAAGCCAGCCTAAATTATGAAATGAGTTAATAATGGATGGAGTACCTGTAGTCTGCTGCAGATTGTCTGGTAGGTCTTACTATTGAGGACATTCTCTGGGACACCCTGAAGCTCAAAGTCTGAAAAACATTTCTGTGGAGAAGAGAAAATCACTTAAATACTGCCATTAAAACATGATGGACAAAACAGCTTAGTTTGTCAGCTGAAGAACTGACACAGTTTTAGGCGTTTGTGATCACTTGATCTTTCTAAACCCCAGCTTAAAGATAATTATCCATTAAATGATAGCATTAAATTGGCTTTTCCCCTCAACAGAATTGCAAATATTACGTGTTCCCAACAAAAACTGTTACATCCGAACCAAAAGAAGAAGTGAGAAAGTAGTCCAAAATATCTTTTTTCATAAATTCTTTAATAGCTAAGACTCAAACTAGTTCACCACATTTTGGAGTCCCCAAACCATTGTCTATAATTACATCAAACCATGTTTTTCAAAGGACATAAATAAACACAAGCATAATGAGGAAAGGACTGAGTAGATGACTGACCCTGTTGATGGTCATGATACATGTGAGTTGATAGGGATGAAGAGAGAGGTCAAGTCTGTCAGTCAACCAATCACCCATCATCTTCATCTGGCCTGTATACCATTGCTGTAATCAGTCAACAAAACATACAACTCCCTCAGTCACACAGGGGAAATAACCCTTGTCAATTTAGATTGGCTGACAACATAGCTAGATCATGAAATTACAAGGATCCATTTCACTAAAATAACGCTCTTAAAAACAAGTCACACTTTTCTGAGAATCATTACATTACAATGGCTATACAACAATGAATAGCTCCAAATTTGAGACTGTTATAAACAAAGACAAGTCATGAAAAACCTAGAGTCCAAGCTTTCAACTCTATTGCTTTCACATCTACAACATTGATATATAATACAATACTCCCCACCAATGTTAGAACGCCTAGAAAATTAGTTCAACTTGTGTATGGTGTAGAAGGGAAGCAGCCTAGTTGGTACTTTCAAACTGCATCTGCCCAAGAAATAGAACAACAATAACATTCTACTTATTTCAGATCTACAAAATGACAAACCTCAAATATACTGAGAGTATAGAGTTCATCTGTGATTTTCTGTCTCATCTGATCCAGGTTGTCTCTCATGAAGTCTACATATGCCTTCCCTAACTCATTAACAGGTTTCTGAAAATACACAAGCAACACATCTTATTCATTCAGCATAACTCATCAATCAATTTCAGATTTACATTTGTTTGTTTGATTGTGGGATTTGATTGGCTGTGTTTTTCATAACAGTGTGTCAAACGAATGTATGTAGAAAGCCATGGTTAACACGACTGTTAACAATACATGGTACAAGTCATTAAGACAACCAAGTTGACAGTGCTAGACAACACACATAGTGAGTTATTGATTGATTGGTGTTTAACGCCTTGGTCAAGGCTATTTCCCCTTTATGAAGGTGGACTATTTTAACAGGCCACCATATCAACCATCAACAGTGAAGTGGTTTGCTTCAATGGAAAGTTAATCTTCAACCAGTGCTATGTTATTGATTGATTTATTTTATTTTAGGCCGTGCTAAGGGTATTTCACTTATATAATGGCGGTGTATTTCAACAATAATTGACACTAGCACAACCCAGATGTGAAGCATTTCCATAATGTTAGAAAGTTAATTTTCCTCCAGTTCCAAGTAAAGACAGCATTGCTACTCTTAAACAAACTGCCCTCAGCCAGAAGCCCAGTGCTATGTGAAAACTGAACAAACTGCCTTTAGCCAGAGTGCGACACCACAAACTGGGCTTCTGTTGCTGCATAGCCCACAATGGACCAGGACAGGAAGCTCTCCCCAACCCCAAACCTTTGAGAACTCATTAATCAGGATTAGGTTAGGTCACTATCAAACAGACAATATTCACTGATTGATTGGTGTTTTACGCCGTGCTTAAGGGTATTTCACATACATGATGGCGTTGTATTCCAACACTAATTAACACTAGCACAACCAAGATGGGAAGCATTTCCATAATGTTGGAAAGTTAATTTTCTCCAGTGCTAAGAAAAGACAGCATTGCTACTCTTCAAACAAACTGCCCTTAGCCAGAGGACACAATACAGACTGAAGAAAGTAATATATGAAGCTTGTTTGTAATTTAAGTAGCACTTGCTGATTGTTCCTGAATGAAATGATTATTATTTTTGACACAAGGCAATGCTTGTTTAATTCATGTATAGTACAAAAATAAAACATACAACTATTGCACTCAAAATAAGGGTAGTGATAAGTATAATCCTCATTTTCTGTTTTTTAATTTAAGAATTCTGACCTCCAATGATAATGAGCTTTTTTAATATAATAAGTATAACTTACAGTAAGAGAGAGTATGGAAGAGAAGAAGGTCCCCTCGTCATAACGGGCCAGTTTAACCAGAACTCCTTCCAGAACAGATAAAAACTGAAAAACAAGTACAGAAAACTGCAAAGATCCAGTCTAATTACTAGAAGTACAAGACAGAAAGACTATACATTAATAGTGTGAACTTAATAAATTTATAGCTAGACAGACGAGACAGCTTTGAGTTTTGCAGGCCGGCTATCCATGACAACATATAATTAGCCGTTACAACAACCAGACCTCTCAGTTGTCTTTCATTGATAAGCAGTTAACACAACAGGTGATTTCTGGTGAGGTGCTACTGAAGGTAGGAAAAATGTTTTATACTGATAACAAGTCCGCCAAGCATATCTCCACAACATTACACCTGGATGATTCCAGCTTGTGGTAAACAGGTATTTGAACACGAATCCAGACTTAACATTAACCAGTAAAATAGATAAGTAAATGATATCATCATGAAGCTATCAATTGAGAAGTATGGTGAGAAAACAGTCAGCCAAATGTCTAAAGCTTCTACCTTTTCCTCCAATGTTTTCACCATCTGTATTTGGACCCTTTCTAAGAAGTCATCAATCTTGGTATGGTATTGGTGCTGTAAAGGAATCATCAACATCACATTATATAATCTGACAGGTGTACAAGATGAGTCTTGATAAACAAGTCAACAACCATTCGCATGAATAACTTTCATATAAAACAACATCATGAAAACCAACAATGATTGATTGATTTATTGATTGGTGTTTTACGACGTCATGCTTAAGGGCATTTCACTCATATGTCGGCTGTGTATTCCAACAATAATTAACACTAGCACAACCATAATGAGATGTGTTTTCATAATGTTTGAAAGTTAATTTTCCTCCAGTGCTAAGTAAAGAGACCAGTGATACTCTTCAAGCGAACTGCCCTTAGCCAGAGCCCCTTAGCAGTGAACCCACAAGGGCCACAGGAGGCTCACTTCAGGGCCCCTTAGCGCTGAACCCACATGGGCCACAGGAAGCTCACCTCAGGGTCCCTTAGCAGTGAACTCACAAGGGCCACAGGAAATTCACTTCAGGGTCCCTTAGCAGTGAACTCACAAGGGCCACAGGAAGCTCCTTTCAGGGCCCCTAGGCAGTGAACTGACAAGGGCCACAGGAAGCTCACTCCATCCACCAGCAAGTAACTTGTGATTGAAGTTCAGATGTCTCAAGTACTGGTAGAATGTTTAAAATGTTTGACACTCACCATATTTTCTCCACTGTCCAAGGCACAAAGGTGTAGAGCCTGTAAAGAAAACGTTACATTATCAGAAATTAACCTATATGCTCAATACATACAAAACACATATGGTACAGGCCAGAAATAAATTAACCTATAAAATTGGATAAATATGTGATGTTTCTAAACACACTCCACGAGAGTCTATGTGCCTAATATCTGCCATCACATGCTGCTGTTTTAAGTATGGATTAACGGATATGCATCAGAGCATGAAATGACTAGAATCCTGCTTTGTTTAGTGTAAATTTTGGTATCAGTGCGTCAGACATTAAGGTTTTCTGGTCAGTACTGTACACATCCAAGAGAAGTTCAACTCTGGTAAACAATAGGACTACAAAAGGACCATATATTTGGTAACAAAAATATGCAAGACACCATTAAAGAGCCTAAAAGTTTAAACTACATTCTTATTTCTTCCAACATTGATAATGTATCAATAAAGCAAAGCATAGGGATGTGGATGCAGATATGTTTTGTGTTTCCTTTTATCGGATTACGGTGTACACGTAAATAGACTGTATTGCCAGTTGTTTCACCTTGTTAAACGCTTTCTACAATTTTGTGCATGGAAACACATCAATTGCTACATAGTTTGATTGAATATTGTCGTGTTTGAAACCCTATCCTTGCCCGTGCATATGAAGACACTCCCTGTTTTAACAGTTAGCATGATTTTGTCCACATCTGTACAAATGAGAACATCTCTTAAGACAACCAAAACACTTGTGAGTTTTTTCAGAGAACATGGTGTTCCTCATCTAACAGATAAAGGGAAAAGCATAGTGCTTGACATCTCTCTGCAGTGTCCCTGTAAAGCCTTAATAAAGTGACTTGCCACCCTTCCTTCTTCCCTTTGATCTAGTGTTAATAGATATTAAAGTGTTAATAGATATTAAAGTGTTTATAGATATGCCCTTTATAATTCTCTAGGGTCTCCACTGATTCAACACAGCAGGTCAGCTCGCAGGGGTATAACATTTGTACTTCTTCACCAATACCTGTTCAATGAGCTTGTTTGTTTGGTGATTTACACCAGTCTACAGATTATTTGTGACAAATATTAGAGTGAAGCCAGGGTTAACGGTGGACAAAGTCTGGTGGAAGTTCAAGTCTCCCACAAGCCACTAGTGATTCTACCATATAAACCATTCTTAGAGTACCACATTAATAAGAAAACATTGGCCCCAGAGCAATACATGTATCCAGTATTGAGGCCTTACCTTATTTTTACAGTCAATGATGACATCCATCATAATACAGATATCGGCTGGCACTGAGTAGTCTGTTCCCTTCCCTCCTTTACGAAGCAGAGCCTCAAATGCTTTTAATGTTCTGACAACAGAGAAGTCAATGAATCAGAATTTAATCAGTTTGTTTGGTTATTTCATCGGGGTTTAACACCACTATTCAGATTATTTTACTAATATTGTTGCGTTTGTTTGATTAGGGATAAACCTCGTACTCAAAAGTATTTCACTTATATGGTGACAAATTGTCCACTTCACAAATTTCCTTGTTTAATTATGGTGGAAAACCGAGAGGAAACCTCCCAAAAACTACCCCCGAGATTGCCAGAGCCACATCATTAGACTCACCAGCGTCATGGGTGAAGGGGACCGCCCTTGACACCACTGTACAAGTATTAGCACACATGTACCTTTTCACAAGTTTGTTTGTTTGTTTCATTGAGGTTTAAAGCCATTCTAAAGGAATATTTTACAAAACTGATGATGTGCCAGCCCAATGGGGGGGGAAGGAAACCACCCTAAACTCCCCTGGCAACAAACATAGACAAGACAAGACAAATACAGGAAAATCACAGGATGTGATACAAAGACATCACAAACAGATTGGCTTCATGATGTGTCTGAGCTCTGAGAGCACCTGGGTATGTACCTTTTAGCAGCGGCTTCAATCATATCTGCAGCCATAAGCTTGAGGCGGTGGTCGAGGTGTTCAGCAAACACTTCCTCTGGCCAATGAAGATCTCGGATAAAGGACTGTAAGGCATCTAGCTTCCATAACATGTCTTCAGATGTGCTGCATCCACAACTGAAGCAATAATAAAACAATCTCAGCATCAGCTCTACTATATCATGGGTTTTAATGTGAACACAGGGAGGACTCCTAGCAACTACTTAGTGATTTCATTCATATAAACAAGATGTATAAAGCTTCAGACGTACACGGCACATGATACAACCCACAAGCCCTTTGCCAAATGAGATAGGACAATTTTTAATTTTGTACCATACAAACGTAGTGGATCAAATTTGAAGAGGATCTAGATTTAATATTGTGACTTTATCGAGGTGTACAAAAAATATCAACTCCAATATAATGCAGCTGTGAAGGACTTTCTAGTTTATTTGTGTATAATGTTCCACCATCGGTTATGTGTAAGTATGTGTATGAATACATGGAGGAAAGCTAACTTTTCTTTTATGTATATATATATTTAAAATGGTCTTAAAGGTAAACATTTTCTTTTCTCTTTCACTTTTAATGTTTCTCTATATTTTTTTAAACACTGCTTTAAAATCAATCAATCAATGTAATGTATAGTACAGGTATGTATTTGTACTCATTTAGTGGGATTGGTTTATTTGATTGAGAGTTAATTCAACCACCATTTGGAGAGAAAGATTATAATCATAGCCCAGAATAAAGAGTGTAACACCAGGTGGACAAATCCAATTATTATGCATATGTAGTAGAGCCTGACACTGACACAGGGACTACTGATTTTATAGCAGACTACTAATTTATCAACATTTCAGATCAGTTAGTTAGGGGAATCAAGAGTTATCTCCCTTCCTATCCTGTTCCAATCATTACTTCCCTTGAATAGATCATTGTCCCACAGGCTTCAACAGCAGGTCATTTTTTAAAATATATTCTTTCTATATTTCTTCCTGAAGAATGAAACATTTTGTGTGTGTGTGCAATAAACAAAGGCATAATTAACATGGTTATCTTGAAACATGAGATTTACTTGACAGAAACTTAGAAAAAAGTTTAATAACCAATATAACTATGTAAACAATATAGTAACAAGGGGGACTATATGTATCTGTAACTTTGGCAAAAAAAAAAAAAATACAAATAATACAAAACAAAATGACAGAAGCTCCAAAACTTAAACTTGACAAATATAAGGTAAGGTATGATATACTTACCCCTGAGCTTCCCACCGCTCCTTCTCAAAGCCTTTATGTATAGACTGTGCAATAGAGGATTCCATGAGGTCAACATAACGAACAACCTGAGGGGCAAACATGTCACGGAGGTGGGTGTGGAAACGCCCATTACATAATGTCTCTGTAATAAACCATAGATAGAAAATTAATAACTTTAGTCTCTAGTGTATCTCTGTCCTACGTGACATATAACTGTTCTGTGTGAGAACACTACTTGTCAGTCATTGATACGTTAGTAGAGAATAAGAACACACACACAAACTCATGTTAATGTGTTAGTCCTGGTTTCAAAAATCATTCCAGCATGCGTAGTATACACTGAATCCTCCGAGGGACAGGGAGGTCAAATAAGCTGTGTTAGAATGGGTAAGGTTTATAGCCTTCAGTTATTAATTAATGTCCATGTGTAATGGTGATTTGAGGGAGCAGGCCTTCAAACCTGAGAAGTTCAATCAGATCTACCTTCTTTTTGTTTACAGGACAGCTTTTCTCTTATAAAAATGTGTAGCCTATCATAAGGCTCCGTAGATCTTCTTGTGACACCTACCATCATTTCTGAGATAATCATTAAGGAGTTGGAATAATGGGAAACTGTCCCACGTATCTGGAGCCTGCATCTCTAATGCCGCGTCCATGTCCACAGCAAAGAGAGACCAGAAAATCTCAGCATGCTCCACGAGTAAATCACTGAACCATGCAAACGCCTGATTAATGCAACAATAAAAACAACATTATTCACTAGTCATTAACTGGTTAGCATGAAAACTAAATTATGTATCACCAGAAACTCTCTTTTCAATTTTAAAATATTCTTTAAATCATGAAGTAATCAATATAATTACATGTATGTACCAAAATATGTTTAAAGAAAAAACTGTGATTTGAAGAAAAAAAATAGTTCCTGTCTTGCATCTTTCCAGTCAAACATTACATTATCACTGCTTACAGCAAATATATTTGAATCAAATTTTCAAACCGAATGTATGACATTGGAAGTTTAGTAAGAGCTGGTTTTTTTATACTATAATTATCGATATAAAAGGATATACTCTATCCAGTGATATTGAAACAATCAACAAAAACATTATGTCTTAATAAATTGTATGTAGCTTTCTACTGATTAAAAGATCAACAGATATCTTGATAAAAACAGATGCTAAGAAAGCCTTAGTAGTTGCCATCATACAGAGACAGACTTTAAAAATGCTTGTTTATTAGAGGCAGTGTTTTATTAGAGTTTTAAGTGACGGGAGTAAATGAGTGAAGGTACAACATATACAACAGGAATAAATGAACACTTGGAATTAATTTGTAATTTATAAAAACCTCATTCCAGATGGATATTTTTGGCTATACATGTAATTCAATATTTGAGGGTCTCATTTGTTGTAATATAAGATAGATGTGGATACACAATTTCTCAAACAATTTAGCATACTACATGTATTTATTAGTTGACAACCCAAAGCCTGGATTTAAATCAGACAGTTTAAGAAATCCCGGACTCTTTTTCATACTTGTGAGAGATTAAGCATGTCTCAGTCATAGATCTTATAACATTTACTGTAATTTTATCATGTAAAGATTTTTTTTTTAAAGCATTTTTTGCCTAACCTACACATGCAGGAGATAATATAAATTTCATTAAAAAATTATCTTGAACTGAGGCATTTAAGAAATTAAATTAAATCAATTTAAATAATTAACTCTATCTGCTTTTAATCAAGATACTAATGAGATATAGAAGAAATTAATTAGGAACAGTGACTACAGCTATAAATAATGTTAGCCTAAATTGATTAAGGTTTCAGTAATGCAGGAAATTCTACGTAAGGATAAAGAAAGTCTGTGTTTAAATCTAAATTAACAAATAAAGTTTGATAGCTGTAAAAGGGAATGGAAGGGAAAAGCCCCCATACAGGTTTCACGGAAAGATTGACATGAGGAGAAACAGTCGGACAGTTGATATTTCAGACATGTAATCAAGGACAAAAAAAGGTGAAATAGAAATGTAAAAATATATATTTTTATAGATTATATGCACTTTTGGTAAAAAAATAAATGATGTGTATTAAGTATAATAATGATTCTTTGTTTGATTGGGGATTAACACCGTACTTAAGGTTATTTCACTCAGATGACGGCGTGCCAGCCCAGTGGGTAAAAGAAACCAACCCCCGACACTACTGGCAATAAACAAAAGCATCACAGGACAGATACGGGTCAATATAGACATAACAAAAAGTATCAGCTTCCTGTTTAGTATAGTAATGAAGATTTTGTTTGTTTGATTGGGGCTTAACATCATATTCAATAGTATTTCACTTATATGGCAACACATTGTCCATTTCACACTGTTCCTTGCTTAATATGGTGGAAACTGGGAGGACACTTGTACTAATGTGTCAAAATTGATTTATTTATTGGTTTGGTCTTTCACACCGTACCTAAGGGTACTGTGTTCATATAATAACTTGGTTTAATTGTGGTTGTGTTTTGATTTCAAAGGGCTTTAGCACTGTACTTATGTCATTTGTACTGACATGATTGTGAGCCAGCTTCATGGGTTAATTGTTTGACATTGTTAAATGTTTTGTGGTATGTCACTTATAAGATAGCCCAAGACATTTGAAGTCATTGCCACAGAAATACCACCATCTAAGTGTTCTGCTAGGTTTTTTTTGATTGTGGTTTTATAGCATTGTACTCAAGGGTATTTCACTAATATGATGAAGGATTGACTGGATGGCGGACAGACAGACTCGATCCCGTGAATGGTAAATCCAAGTAGGAGAATTACACATGGGGCATAGTGGGATGCTCAGCCCAATGAGTGAATGACACTCCCTTCAATGTCAATGGTTACAATCAATGAGGAGTCATGTCAATCACTCAACACAAAGACCACATCAGATGCCTCTTAGCTATCAAATCAGATTCCTGCTGCCTCTTAGCTATCAAAGCACCAGGGCACAAGACTCTCCATCAGTTTATTTCATAAAACAGAACAAATTAGTGGCATTAAAAATGTGTTTTGCTCTATTTATATCAGCCATAAATTATGTACACAATAGCATGGCTGTCAAATGGGAAAATTTAAGGAAGCCTCTCATAACGCTGGCAACATATAATGGCAACTCTCAGAAGTACTCTCTCAACACCTCACAAGCTAATCGTGTGTCTAATCCGTTTAATTGAGCTCTAACCTCATACTCAAGGGTATTTCACTTATTTGACAATGGGTTATTTTTCTAACCATGCATTACTAAAACAGTGGCCCAAGAAAACTGTGAGGAAACCTCCTAAAACCCACCCTGAGATTTCTGGAGCCACAGTGTGCGAATTCCACATATACCTGAGGTCGATGTGGTGCTCGAACTTGTCAGCATTACATTGATTGATTGGTGTTTTAAGACGTGCTTAAAGGTATTTTGCTTATATGATGGCTGTGTTTTACAACAATAATTGACACTAGCACAACCAAGATGTGAAGCATTTCAATAATGTTGGAAAGTTAATTTTCCTCCAGTGCT